>MDKI01127132.1:0-66583 GCA_005239505.1 Nicotiana paniculata | reverse complement strand
GCTTCCAACATATCCTAATTTTCCACCAATCCAGCAAAAACAAAGGAAGTTTAAGACAAACATAAGTGATAGGATTAAAGAAGAAATCACGAAGCAACTAAATGCAAATGTGATCAGGGTAGTCAGATATACCACATGGTTAGCAAATGTTTTGCCTGTCCCAAGGAAGGATGGGAAAATCAGAGTCTGTGTTGACTATAGGGATTTAAACAAAGCAAGTCCAAAAGACAACTTTCCTCTACCCAACATTCATATCCTTGTCGACAATTGTGCTAAACATGAGATCCAATCTTTTGTGGATTGTTATGCCGGGTATCACCAAATTCTGATGGATGAAGAAGATGCAGAAAAGACCGCCTTCACAACTCCATGGGGAACATATTGTTATAGAGTCATGCCATTCGGTTTGAAGAATGCAGGGGCAACTTACATGAGGGCCATGACTACCATATTCCATGACATGATGCACAAAGAGATTGAAGTGTATGTTGATGATGTGATCATTAAGTCCAGAACACAAGATGACCACGTGCAAGACTTGAAAAGGTTCTTTGAAAGGCTACGAAGGTACAATCTCAAACTCAATCCAGCCAAATGTGCATTTGGAGTTCCTTCAGGGAAGCTTTTGGGTTTTATAGTTAGTCGAAGAGGCATTGAGTCAGATCCCTCAAAGATAAAGACCATTCGAGAGCTTCCTTCCCCAAAGAATAAAAAAGAAGTCATGAGTTTACTCGGGAGATTGAACTACATCAGTAGGTTCATCGCACAACTTACAACCACATGTGAGCCTATTTTCAAGTTGTTGAAAAAGAACGCTGCTATCAAGTGGACAGATGAGTGCCAAGAAGCTTTTGATAAGATCAAAGAATATTTGTCAAATCCCCCTGTTTTGGTTCCGCCGGAACCTGGTAGGCCTCTATTTTTAAAGATCAAGGTTCATCACACCTGTCTCGTTACTAGTTGCAGTAGCTGCGGTCAGAGACTTCAAGGTACATCTGCCCGCGCCCGCAGATCCTCGAGTCCCCCTTTATTTCCTTATGTTTATTTCTCCCTCTTTCTGTAGAAAATGATGTTTAGAACAGTTAAGACTTCTTAGTAGGTTGTGACTTACGGTGTTCCGGGTTTTGGGATTGTTTTGTACATTTCGGAAATTGGTAATTGTATATGTCGAGCGACATTTAGTTGCTTATTTAGATTATCATTACTGTTAGTTGTTAATGATCATGCTTTTATTTCATTTTCGCAAGTGTTAGGCTTACCTAGTCGTAGAGACTAGGTGCCATCACGAAAATTCACGGAGGAATAATTTGGGTCATGAAAAGTTTGTATCAATGCTCTAGGTTCATAGGTATTGTGAGTCACAAGCCAATTTATTAGAGTCTCGAGGATCGGTACGGTGACGTCTGTACTTATCTTCGGGAGTCTATGTAACTGTTATGAACAATCATACATCCTTGTTTTTCCTTGTCGTGTGAGTTATTGACATCAAATTTAAAAAAAAACAATTCTATTCTATCCTTTCTCACAGATGGCGAGGACTCGTACCGGTAGATCTGACGATCAGACACCTGAGCCCCGAACTAGAGCACCCATAGGCCGGGGCGGGGTAGAGGATGACCATGTGCTGTAGCCAGAGCACCTGCACGAGCTGCTCAGAGGAGCACCCAGCAACTCCAGTTGGAGGGCAGGCACCAAAGGTTCCTATTTTCTACACCAGCCCTCCAGGAGACTCTAGCCCAGTTCATGAGCATGTTCATCACCTTAGCTCAGGCTGGATTGATCCCACTAGCTACCGTCAGATCTCAAGCCGGGGAGGGGCACATACTCCCGCATCCCGCACTCCTGAGCATAGGGTCCAGGTTGATCAGGCATAGAGTTCATTCCTATGCCGCCGGTTGCTCTGGTTCAACATAAGACAAGGACAGCCGTTTCTTAGGCGGAGCAACTTAGACTTGAGAGGTACACGAAGTACCACCCACCTACATTCAGCGGATTAGCTTCAGATGATGCTCAGGGTTTTCTGGAGGAGTGTCATCATATTCTACGTACTATGGGCATAGTGGAGACGAGTGAGGTTTCTTTCACCACATTCTAGCTTAAGGGAGAAACCTATCAGTGGTGGCGTGCTTATGAGTTGAGTACTCTGAACGAGGCAACCTCACTCACATGGAGTTAGTTCTCGGATATGGTTTTTAGAGAGTATGTTCCTCAGAGCCTCAGGGATGCATGGCGCATAGAGTTTGAGCAGTTGCGCCAGGGTTCTATGATTGTGTTAGAGTATGTAGTCCGTTTTAGTGAGTTGGCCCAACATGCAATGGCTTTGGTTGCCATAGTTTGGGAGAGGGTTCATCGCTTTATTGAGGGAATCCACCTCAGTATCAGGACAAGTATGGCCAGGGAGTTAGAGATGTATATCTCTTATCAGCAATTCGTGCGTATTGCTAGTAGAATGGAGGGCATGCTTGCTCGGGATAGAGAGGAGAGAGAGGCCAAGAGGTCTCGGGAGACTGGTTATTATTTTTGAGCTCGTGCACCAGCAGCTCGCCATGGTAGGGGTTATGTGAGTCGACCTGTTCATTCAGCTCTTCCAGCAGCCAGCGGTGTTCCAACCCCTTCTAGGACTCAGGAGCCTTATTATGTGCCGCCAGTAACTAGTATGCCTTCTGCTTAGGGTGCTATTAGCGGCAAGTCCAGCAGGACAAGACCGAGTCAGTCATAGCAGCCACGTCCTCCGAGGGGTTGTTTTGAGTGTGGTGACACTCGCCCTGAGGTAAGGGATTGCCCTAGACTTAGGAGGGTGCACCTCCACAGACTTCTGAGCCAACACGTGCTCCACCTAGTCCTCTATCCATGCTTCCAGCACCAGCTACCGCCCCACCTGCCCAGCCAGCTCGATCTAGAGGCCGGGGAGGTCGAGGTTGCCCTAAAGGGGGAGGTCATACAAGATATTATGCTTTTTCGGTTTGTTTAGAGGCAGTTTCTTCCGACTCTGTCATTATAGGTATTGTTCCAGTCAGTCATAGAGATGCGTCAGTATTATTTGACCCAGGCTCTACGTATTCATATGTGTCCTCTTATTTTACTCTATATTTGGGCGTATCTCGGGATTCTTTGAGTTGCCCTATTTATGTGTCTACTCATGTGGGAGATTCTCTTGTTGTAGACGCACGTGTATCAGTCGTGCTTGATTTCTCTTTGTGGTTTTAAGACCAGAGCCGATTATTATTCCTCAGCATGGTAGATTTTGATATTATCTTAGGCATGGACTGGTTGTCTCGCCATTATGCTATTCTTGATTGTCACGCTAAGACTGTGACGTGGGCTATGCCAGGCTTTCCGCTATTAGAGTGGAGGGGTACCTTATAGTATACTCCACGCAGAGTTATTTCATTTCTTAAGGCTCAACGAATGGTTGAGAAGGGTTGTGACGCGTATTTGGCCTATGTGAGAGATGTCAGTATTGATACTCCTACAGTTGAGTCAGTTCCAATAGTGAGGAATTTCCCAGATGTGTTTCCAGCTAATCTTTCGAGCATGCCATAGAGATATTTATTTTGGCATTGACTTGTTGTCGGGCACTCAGCCAATCTTTATTCCTCCTTAGCGTATGGCTCCTCCTGAGTTGAAAGAGTTGAAGGAGCATTTGCAGGAGTTGCTTGATAAGGGCTTCATTTGGCCTAGTGTGTCACCTTGGGGTGCTCCGGTCTTATGTGTGAAGAAAAAGGATAGTTCTATGCATATGTGTATTGATTATCGCCAGCTGAACAAGGTTACAGTTAAGAACAGGTATCTGTTGCCTTGCATTGATGACTTATTTGATCAGTTACAGGGTGCCAGGGTTTTTCCCAAGATTGAATTACGTTCAGGCTATCATCAATTGAAGATTCGGGAGCCAGATATCCCGAAGACTGCTTTCAAGACCAGATATGGTCACTATGAGTTTCTTGTCATGTCTTTCAGGCTAACCCATTCCCTAGTAGCCTTTATACATTTGATGCACAGTGTGTTCCAAACTTATCTTGACTACTTCGTCATTGTGTTCATTGATGATATTTTGGTGTACTCCCAGACTCGGGAGGATCATGAGCAACACCTGAGGATTGTGCTTCAGACTTTGAGAGAAAATAATTTATATGCAAAATTTTCTAAGTGTTAGTTTTGGCTAGACTCGGTGGAATTATTGGGTCATGTGGTATCGAGTGACAGGATCAAGGTAGATCCGAAGAAGGTGGAAGCGGTGCAGAATTGTCCTAGACTGTCATCAGCTACGGAGATTTGTAGTTTTTTGGGTTTGGCGGGGTATTACCGTCGTTCTGTAGAGGGATTCTCATCTATTGTAGCACCTATGGCAAGGCTGACCCAGAAGGGTGCTCCGTTCAGGTGGACAGATGAGTATGAGGAGAGCTTTCATAATCTCAAGAAAGCTTTGACTACACACCTAGTATTGGTATTACCTATAGGTTCAGGGTCTTCCACCGTCTATTGTGATACTTCACGAATTGGTCTTGGCACGGTGTTGATGCAGAATTGTAGGGTGATTGCCTACGCGTCCATACATTTGAAGGTGTATGAGAAGAGCTATCCTTTCCACGATCTTGAGTTAACAGCTATTGTTCACGCCCTGAATATTTGGCCGCACTATTTGTACGGTGTGCCTTTTGAGATCTACACCGATGGTCAGAGTTTGTAGCACATGTTCAAGCAAAAGGATCATAACTTGTGTCAGCGGAGGTGGTTGGAGATACTTAAGGATTATGCTATCACTATTTTGTACCACCCCGGGAAGGTCAATGTGGTGGCCGATGCTTTGAGTCGCCAGGCGGAGAGTTTGGGAATATTAGCATATCTTCCAGCAGTAGAGAGACCCTTAGCATTGGATTAGCCATCTAGTTTGTAAGATTTGCTATTTCTAAGCTGAGTCGAGTGTTGGATTGTGTGGTCTCTCGATCTTCTCTATATAACCGTATCAGGGAGCATTAGTATGATGACCCCCATATACATGTCCTTCAGGACAGAGTTCGGTTAGGTGATGCTAGAGATGTGACTATTGGTGATGATCGCATGTTGAGGATGCAGGGTTGGATATGTGTGCCCAATATGGATGGGCTTTGGGAGTTGATTCATGAGGAGGCCCACATATCGCATTATTCCATAAATCCAGGTGCCGCGAAGATGTGCCAGGATTTGAGACAACACTATTGGTGGAGGAGGATGAAGAATTATATATTTGGTTTTATGGCCCGGTGTCTCAACTATCAGCATGTTAAGTATGAGCATCAGAGATCAGATGGCGCTTCATAGGTTAGAGATCCTAGAGCGGAAGTGGGAGTGGATAACCATGGATTTCGTAGTTGGGCTCCCATGGACTTCGAGGAAGTTCGATGCTATTTGGGTGATTGTGGATCATCTTACCAAATCTGCGCACTTCATTCCAATTTGTACTACTTACTCTTCATAGCTGTTGGTTGAGATTTACATCCGAGAGATTGTTCGCCTTCATGGTGTCCCAGTTTCCATTATTTCAGATAGAGGCAAGCAGTTTTTGAGGGTCGTGCAATGAGAGTTAGGTACTCAGTTTGAGTTGAGCACATCCTTTCACACTTAGACGGATGGACAGTCTGAGCGCACTATCCAGAGATTGGAGGACATGTTATGCGCTTGTGCCATGGATTTTGGGGGTTTATGGGACCAATTTCTATCGCCCACGGAGTTTGAATATAACAACAGTTATCAGTCGAGCATTTAGATGGCTACGTACGAGGCTTTATATGGGAGGCAGTGTAGATCTCCAGTGGATGGTTTGAGCCAGGTCATGCTAGGCTCTTGGTTACAGACTTGGTCCAGGATACATTAGAAGAGGTAAAATTGATTTAGGAGCGGCTTCGCATGTCGTAGTCTAGGAAAAAGAGCTATACGGACAGGAAGGTTCGTGATGTGTATTTCATGGTCGGGGATAAGGTTCTGCTGAAGGTATCACCCATGAAGGGTATTATGAGGTTTGGTAAGAGAGGCAAGTTGAGTCCCCGGTTCATTTGTCCTTTAGAGGTACTTCAGAGGATATAGGAAGTGGCTTACAAGCTCACTTTTCCGCCTAGCTTGTTGAGTGTCCATCCAGTATTTCATGTTTCTATGCTCCAGAAGTATATCGGTGATCCTTCCCATGTTTTGGATTTCAGGACAGTTCAGTTGGATGGTGATATGACTTATGATGTGGAGCCGGTGGCCATTTTGGAGCGGCAGGTTCGGAAGTTGAGGTCAAATGATATAGCTTTAGTGAAAGTGCAGTGTAGAGGTCAGCCTGTGGAGGAGGCCACTTGGGAGACCGAGCAGGATATGCACAGACGTTATCTTAATTTTTTCACAGCTTCAAATATGTCTCTATACCCATTCGAGGATGAAAGATTGTTTTAAGAAGGGGAGGATGTGACGGCCTGGCCGGTTGTCTTGAGAGTTATAGCCCCGATCCTCTATTAATTTTCCCCCCCGTATCTATTTCTGCCATTGTGACTTGCTGGGAAGTATCATTTTGGTTTTTGGAGTGTTTTGGGACATTTAGTCCCTAAAACAGGAGCCTAGGCCTTAAGATTTGGACAGTAGTCGGGACTGTGTGAAGAAGACTCTGGAATGGAGTTCTGTCAGTTCTGTTAGGTGATTTTGGACATAGGGACGTGTCTGGATTGTGTTTTGGAGGTCTGTAGCTCATTTAGGCTTGAAATGGCAAAAGTCAAAGGTTTGGAGATTTTGACCGGTAGTAGAATTTTTGATATCAGGGTCGGATTGCGATTTCTGTAAGGTAGAGTAGGTCCGTAGGGTTGAATATGACTTGTGTGCAAAATTTGGGGTCAATCGGACATGGTTTGGTTGGTTTCGGCATCGATTATCTAATTTAGAAGTTTCAAGTTCTTTAAGTTTTAATCGGAGGAGGATTCATGACTTTAGCGTTCTTTGAGGTGGTTTGAAGGATTTAATAAGTTTGTATGTGTTTTGGGATTGGTTGGTATGTTTGCTTGAGGTCCCAGGGGCCTCGGGTGTGTTTCGGATGCTCAACGGGCCATTTTGAACTTAAGGAATATAGTAGATTTTCGGTGTTTTGTTGCAGACTTTTTCTTCATCGCGATCGCGAGGGAGGTCTCGCGATCGTGTAAGGAAATCTGAGACGCCAACTAAAGTTGTACTTCGCGTTCGCGAATAGGCACACACTATCATGTAGGTTGGTTAGGGTGTGCATCGTGAACGCGTGGGCTAGGCCGCATTCGCGAAGAGGAAGTAAAGCATTAGTGGAATTCAAGTGTTGTTCTTCACGAACACATGGGGTTGTTTGCGATCGCATAAGTATGAGAACTTGTGAACCTCGTTCGCGTGGAGATTTCCGTGTTCGCATATGGTTAAATCTTGGGGCAGCAAAGTTTTTCTTCGCGATCGCGAGGCTATTCCGCGATCACGATTAAGAAATCACCGAGCAGATTTAAAGTGTTCAAAATCGAGGGTTTATGTTATTTTTCACCATTTGAACTTGAGAGCTCGGAATTAGGTAATTTTTGGAGAGATTTTCACGTGGGTGTTTGGGGGTAAGTGATCCTTACTAGTTTTGGTTAATTCCGATGATTAGACCGAATTTTGGGGTTTTGATCAAGATTTTGGTATCAGATTTGAGATATTTTATATGGTTAGGCTCGTGAGTTAGTGAGTGTTCAACATTTGTGACTATTACCTGATTCCGAGACGTGGGACAGGGGAGGCTTCTAGGGGAAAATTTCAAATTCCTTGCTTTAGCTTTGATTTCAGTAGGTAGATTAGTTCCTTGTAGATGTATTTATGTTATGTAATTGATTTTGGTAGGAGTTGGGCCAGTCAGAGTTGGATTTTTGCGGAAGGAACGTTGTTTCGAGTTGATTTGAGCTTGGTTCGAGGTAAGTGTCTTGCCTAACTTTGTGTGGGAGAACTCCCCTTAGGATTGGTACTTTTGTTGATATATGAGCGTCGTGTACGTGAGATGAAGAGTACGTACACGGGCTAATTGTTGTAAAAACCTGATTTCCACTAAGTAATAACCTGTTTTCCCTCTTATTTGAATCTTATTAGCATATGTGGTATCCTGTTAGACTAAGATAGCATGCCTAATTGCCATAACTGTTTACCTAAACTATGTGCAACATGCTTGGCTGCATATTTACTTTGGTACTACGAAACGGTATTCCAGGAGATCCCCCTGTACTGCATATTTACTTTCGGACTACGGAACGGTATTTCGGGAGATCCCCCCTGTTTTGCATATTTACTTTTGGAGAACGGAACGTTATTCCAGGAGATCCCCCTGCACATTTACGTTTGGGAGTACGAAATGGTATCTCGGGAGATCCTCTGTTGTATTTCTGGGAACTGAGTTGTTGCCTTTTATGATTTCTTTTATGTTAAATTTAAGTCTTTATTTTACTGTGATATTTCATTCTGCCTATATTTATAATATATATATATATAAATATAACAGTAGGGCCCTGACCTGGCCTTGTCACTACTCGACCGATGTTAGGCTTGGCGGGTACCACTTTGTTGTACTCGCGCCCTTTCCTGCACATGATTTTCGTCTGCAGGCCCATGTTCATCTCACCAGTCTCGTTACTAGTTTCAGTAGCTGCTGTCTGAGACTTCAAGGTACATCTGCCTGCCCCCGCAGATCCTTGGAGTCCCGCTCTATTTCCTTATGTTTATTTCTCCCTCTTTCTGTATAAAATGATGTATAGAACAGTTAAGACTTCTTAGTAGGTTGTGACTAACGATGTTCCGGGTTTTGGGATTGTTTTATACATTTCGAAAATTGGTAATTGTATATGCCGAGCAACATTTAGTTGCTTATTTAGATTATCATTACTGTTAGTTGTTAATGATCATGCTTTTATTTCATTTTCGCAAGTGTTAGGCTTACCTAGTCGTAGAGACTAGGTGCCGTCACGAAAATTCACGGAGGGATAATTTGGGTCATGAAAAGTTGGTATCAGTGCTCTAGGTTCATAGGTATCGTGAGTCACAAGCCGATTTATTAGAGTCTCGTGGATCGGTACCGTGACGTCTGTACTTATCTTCGGGAGGGTATGTAACTGTTATGAACAATCATACTTCCTTATTTTCCTTGCCGTGCGAGTTACTGACATCAAATTTTAAGAAACAATTCTATTCTATCCTTTCTCACAGATGGCGAGGGCTCGTATTATTGATTAGTGACGATGCTAATTGTCTCTAAAGTTATATGTATTTCGTAGTTAAATTAACGTTATTTCGTCAATAAACGCTACTTTTTATGTACAAAAAATGTTTCGTCCCTAAATATATAAATTAGTGGCAACTTTGCTTTTACAAAATTAATTTACAATTTGTAGTTGAAAACTATTATGTCGTCACCAAAAATCAATTTTTTTTACAATATTAGTTAAAATTATCATAAAATATGAATCCCTAAAAATATAATTCTCGGACACAAAATATATTTGTCACTAAATGTGGTCAATTTATTATGAACATTTGATGACATCAAAATCCGTAGCGGTACTATTTATAATAATTTCCTATTAATTCAAGAATTTATCATTTACTAAATGGAAATAACATAATAAAACATGGAAGGTAACAACAAAATTCTCACCCATGATCACGTAATTAAGAACTAGTACTATATTCAGATAATATCTCATTACAAACTCTTTAGTATAAAACACAAGAATAAAATGAAGTTCATTCAACAACATTAGGTCAAATAGAAATACTGTTTACCATAAAATTCTGATAACAATTAAACTCATATTATAGTGTTAAGGATATGTGATTTCACCCAAGTTCTTCTCTTTCATTACTCCTTAGGTTTTTACCGCTAGTCTCAAACCAACAAACCTTATTATCTTCCTCTTTCTTCAACCAATGCAATGGCGAAAACTTCCAAAACGGTTACACAAAAGGAAAAATCTTCCTCTTCTTCTTCACGGCCGGCCGGCGATAAAACGTCGGTGGATCTGCTCCCTGAGGAGTGTGTTCCCGGTCCGTGTGTTCTCAAATTGGACTTAAAAACCAAGAAACCTCAATTGAAACCTAGTCGATGTGAGAACATATCAAGGTACATATGCTCGATAACCGTGGGGTATCTCTAGAAAATCAAGAGGGATTATAACTGGGGGGACAAAGTGATAGAGATCCCATCCCGTGAAGAGAGCATCACTACCAACGTGAAAGGGTATCTAAATGTTTACACTTATCCTTTCACGTTGGGCCTCCTCGATCCAGTCATCATTGACTTTTGCCGTCAATACATGTGACTTTAGTCCAAATACACCCTTCCTTTTGGCGTATAGTGATCATGATATGGTTCTTCACCAAGAAAACTGAGGGGTTTCCGTTCACCCTCGATCACCTCATCAGATTATACAGCCCTCGTATCTTTCGGGGGTTAATCAAGCTGTAGCGTTAGGAAACCAAGGTGTTGTTCTCGAGCATTGACGGGCACAAGACCGAGGATAGATAGGCCGATTTCTTCAAGTGAGGACCTCCGATCTCATTCCGAAGGAGAAGATGCCATTTACCGAGAAATGGAACTCGAAATATAAGTGTTATTTCGCTTGTCGATTTCCATGCTTCTTTCTATTTTATCTAATGTTTTCTTTCGTCATGCAGCATTAATTTGGATGCCCCGAGCAATCCATCAGCTTGAGAGCTAGGTCCGAACATTAGCCTCGACTTCTACTTATGTTGCGCGCTGCTGGCGCGACTTGGAAAAAGGTCGATGGGAAGCAAAGAACCATGGTAAGTTTTCTTTTTCACGTATCTGATGCAATGTCAGTATTTCTTTTCACTTACTTAACCTTTTCTTATGCAGGCCTGAGCAAAGATGCAGCCCTGATACCCCGTCTATTGAGGAGGAGGCTTCAGCTCTGGTTCCGAAGCCGGAGAAGGATAATAAGAGAAGAAAGGCCCCGGCATCCAAGGACCCTAAACCCAAAAAAAAAGGGCTCAATTAGTAAGTCGAGGACGGAGGTTGCTGCCCTCTCTTCCCACTTAGTTCGGGAACTAAGGGAGGAAGAGGAAGAAGATGAAGACGGTGACTCGGTGCTGGTGACCCGAGTGAGGAAGACCGCCGAGACCTCTAAGGCCCCTAAATTTTTGGTGGTTGATGAGGCTCTGCCTCATGCTGAGGAGGCTTTGAATAAGGATTAGGGATAAATTCCCAAGCCTTCCAAGGTAGAAACAGCTTCTCGTCCAATTGCGGAGAGCTCCGAGTGACTCACTTCGGGAAATGACAGCAGGTCACTCGCCATCCCTTCCTGCCTACTCCGAAGAGGCCATACGGGATGCTTAGGCTTTGGGGACTCCTGAAGTAGGTGGAGTCCCCATTGAAGAGGATCCTTTTCGAGACTACTTTAGCGGGGTCGAGGATGCCTCCGATCTCAATAATGCAACCAACCTCTTTGAAGAAGCCCAACGTCTCCTCAACCGAGTGAGTTTAACGTTTTTGTTGGTGTAGTTTTCCTTTGTTTTTTCTTTTTCTGTGTAAATCCTTTCCTTTTTTATGCAGGCTTTCTCTAAGTCCCGGGCTGAATTAAGTTAGTGCGAAGATGATCTTCAAAGGATTTCATAGGAGATGAATGCTCTCAAGCTTCACTGTGGGAAAAAGGATGAAGAGATAAAGAACCTCCGAGGTGACTTAGCTAAAGCTCGTAAGGAGGAAACCGAGCTGAACGAGCAGGTAACGATTCTCTTGAAAAAACACGGGCTTAATTCAGGGTCAGAGGCTAATGTTTCAATCCCATAGTTGCAGCAACATATTTAGAGGATCTAGATGTTCCAAAGGGAGGTCGACCAAGTGAAGGAAGACTCCCACAAGTGGAAAGAAGGCATGGACCTCCTTGCTGCGGAGAAAGAGACTACCTTGGTCCATTTGTCGTCAATCGAACCCCAACTTCGAAACACGAATGAAAAGTGCTCGACCCAGGCTAAGAGGATCGAAGATCTCGAAGCTCAGCAGGCTTCTGAATTTGCAAAGGCCCAAGCTGAGGCCGAAAAACCAAAGGCTGAGGCTGATAAGACGGTGGCCATATATCTAGTTGATGCCAAAGCTGCTCAAGCACAACTGATGGAGGCTGCCGATCGAGCACAATGGATCTTTGAGCTTTCCAAATGCCAATCCTGGAGAGAGACTCTCGAGGAGATCCATGCCCGAGGTTTAGACCTTTCTAAAGATTTAGCAAAGGCAAAGGAGCACAAAGTCGATGCTAGGAAACTGGCCTCTCCTGACGAAGATAATGATGACAGCAAGAGTGGGTCTGATAATGATGAGAGACCTGAGGAAGAAACTGCCCCCAAGGAGGGAGTCACCCCTGAACATAGCTAGGACATTTGTGATAATTTCAATATGCTTTTTGCCTTGTGAAATTTTGATACACTTCATACCTTGTGAACAATAAGTTTGATACTTCGGACTTTAGGCAACTTGGCTGAAGCCAAACTAATACTCCCCTTGTAGTCGAGTGAGCTCTTGCTCGAACTCAAAGTAGTAAAACCCTTAGGTTTGAATTGAGTGAGAATGGACTATCGAACTAAAATATATAATGTCCCTTAGGTTCTTGAATAGGGCCGATTGTGTCACTACCCAAACCGATAGACTGCGACAGGCACCCGGTATCTTACCCAACCGAGTACCAATGTAACATATCTTTCTTATTACATCATTACATACATATGACATATGGGCCTAATAGGCCAACATAATCCTTTATAAACCCAAAACATAGGCCGGCTAGACCGTATAATACTTTATGTACACGAAATATGTCTACAAGCCTCTAAGAGTATATAAATATCATAAAGGTCGGGACAGAGTCTCGCCTTAACAAACAATATATGTCTAAATCATACTAACCAACGAGCAACTCCAAAGCAAATGGAACGCACCAACATCTTCCGCTGAGCTGATAGCCTACTTGGAGGGCTCTCGACCTGTCTATCAGGACCTACCGGCATGAAACGCAGCGTCCCCAGGCAAAAGGGACGTCAGTACGAATAATGTACCGAGTATGTAAGGCACATAAATAAATACATAAGAGACATGGAAGAGATATAGAGTAATTGACTCAACATGTATGTCTGGATAACTCTGTAAATAATAAATAACTTTTAGCGTCATGCATATGCGTATGAATGTCATGTCATGCATAGGTATATGTTTCATAAAATCATCAGCCTCTGAGGGTATCCCATCATATTATATCGGCCACTGTGGGAAAAATCATCATCGTATATCATCTGATCAGGTGGTGGTGCGTATATAATGCCATAACCTTTCCCATATACCATATACATATATATAATAAATATATACGCGTATAACGTCGTTTGAATATACATTACATACATACGCGTATATAATGCCGTTGAATCATATTTCAGCCACTGTGGGAAACATCATCATCATATACCAGCTGATTAGGTGGTGGTGCCTATATAACGCCGTAACCTTTTCCTATAACCCATATACATATATTTACATATACACGCGTATAAAACGCCAGATATTCATGGGTCAATGCACATGTATTAAATGCATGAAAAGTACGTAATAATCTCAATATTCCTTCCAGCTAAACTTTTCCAACTGCATATTATTCTGAGACCCATGAACAGAAAATAATAATAATTCTCATGGTGAATCAAGAATATAGACACCCCTACTATTTCTATGAATAGAGTAATTTATAGAAACTGTGTATTTGCTCGTTTCTTCAGTATAATCTAGACCATGCTAAAAGAAAGAAGGGATAGCCTTAACATACCTGAAGTAGGGACAAATCCGTATGATATTTTTGGAAAAGGCTGCACCGTACTCCTTTAGAACCGTAAAATTTTTAGGTTGCTAAGCTTCCAATAATCCTCGTTGGATTTTGTTTGAAAGATGTTTTGTTGACAACTTGCTAACGTTCTGGGTGTAAGAACTTTGGTTGAATGGCTAAAGTTGATCTTGGTAGAAATAAGTGTTTGTAAAAAGGCTTAACAATCTGATGGCATAGTCTTTTTGTATGGGAAATGTAAGAAATGACTTATTTGTTGAAAGAGTTTTGTTGTAAGAATTAGTAACATTATTCCACCTAATCAAGAATGACTCTTAGTTATTTTTAGCTAGCTTCCACGTTTTGGGGTTGTCTCATCTCATAGTTTATTTATTAATTAGGTAATATCCCGCTATCCGGTAATTATTCAATTACCCGCATAATTAAAAATTGACTCAAATTACTTAATTAAATACTACTCTCTTTTAGAATACCTTGTACCCCTCACTATCATGGTCATATGTTACCTTGTATGACACTAGTCCATAAATATCGGGTATTATAGCTCGGACTATATTTTATCCCAAATTGCCAAATTTCGACGAAACTTATTTTTTTTGATTCACTTACCCTCTCACCTTCATGAATTTACTTATCACTTTTTTGAAATAGCATAATACCTATAATCTCAGAATAATTTCCTTCCCAAACTTATGTCAATTAACTTATGACGAAACTTTAACATACAAAAATACGGGATGTATCATCTCCTTCCTGAGATTTCATCAAGTTATTTATGGCGTACTTTCACGTATGAAAACATGGGGTGTAACATCATTCCCATCTTTGGAACATTCGTCCTCGAATGTTGACTGATACAATTATTATTTTCATAACCTATGTCTTCCGAATACTTTAGTACTCTCCTTGCCATCTAGGCAACTGTTCTGTGAATAATTTCAAAGGCCAGGGAATCTCCCCCCCCCCCCCTTAGGCCTCTTTCTCATACCACGACTTGTGGTCGAAATCTTTTCAATCTTGTAACTGTTGCTACTTTCAACCATGTAGTCTGTACTACTCTGACCTTGTAATTGCGCATATGCGACCCTTATATCCTTTTTCCTCCAGGTTTTAGTCAATCTCTAAGCCTTACATTATAAATATATACAAAGCATAATAAGATGTCCCTCTGGGAATCTATACTAAAGTTCTTAGCACGATACTTTGTCGAACTTACAAAGATTGTTATATCTTATTTTATGGACCTGGTTATTCATCCGCATGACTTTACTGCATCCAGGTAGGTCATACTATACCATAACTCTTACTTCAATTTCTCGTTACTGAGGCTTGCTACCAAACTCCCGGATTACTCTCGTTGCTTATTCCATATGTATAAATATAAGTCCTTTAATGCTTCCTCGTTACTGCTAATCTATAGAATGACGGTCCAATCTCATCTCATACTTTGTGACTTTTGTCCATCTATTGTTGATTCACCTTAATATTGATCTACAATATATCACTGATAACTTGAAACTTCTTATGTAATACTTTTCCGCTAGGGCTTACGTTACCTCAAGGAATATCTGAAGTGATTCCCATAATCGTATTTCATATCGTCTCAATGTGATTCATCTTATGGGAGTATCCTAAATTCGTGCCGCCAGCAAGATCTTTTCTTCTTCTCTTATTTTTTTTCTTCAATTCATTATTCAAACGAAGGCCCAAACATCATCATTTATCTATCACAATTATACCCTCATCTTATTCCTAGGTCAGCATTTCATTCCTTCTAAATGCTATTAATCTTCGACCCTTTTGAGTTCATTAAGGCTATAGTGACTTTGTATAACATAGAGAAATTGTCTGCTCTTCTGGTATTGATGGGCTTAATCCTAAAGACTTATCCATTCTCGTGACTTTTTCACTTGCCTTTCCTCATCCTTACTTATGTTTTCTTAAAACTTTGTCAATTTACCATTAGCTTGCAACCTATACATATCTAAACTTTCCTTCAACTTGCTTGCACCATAGATTTGCAAGACATCACATTATCTCCAACTTTTCTCTATTCTCTTAACTTAGTACTTAGAAATCATAGGCTGGAAGACATGCCGCTATATTTCTCGGTTATTGGATCCCTGTGCTTATAGCATTTTATCTAAAGTATGGACTATTTACGATCTTCTGCCTTTGAGTATCTCGTACGTTGTTCACCTTTTACCTTACTTACCTTAAAATCTCGCGTCGTATCTTCTATCTCTTTCGTGACCTCCTTCCCACATAGGTATAATTCATATTCATAACTTGAAGATTTATTATAATACATGCATCTCTGGTGTATACACAATTTGGTGGGAGCTTCGTACTGACTTCTTTTGAGGCTGGTACTTCCTCTAACTGGCTTTCTTGTAGAGCCATTATATATTATGGTTGTTGTGTTATTTCTCTTTAACATCTGATATTAAGAGTGATTATGTCATGTTCTCTAGCAAAACTTCTATAATTTTTCTAGGTCCAATAATTAGACTCCTAATTTACTTAGGTGGTGTAATTCTTTAGTTGCCTCTTCCTTCTGATCAGCCTTTACGTAGGATTAAGCTATCTTCCGATCTGTGGCTCATGGTATCAGTTATTACTTTAGCCTTTCATGGGTGTTATGGAATATCCATGATACGATCTTCTAACAATTCAATCTTTTGTCTATGGCCTGGACTTAATTCTTTCTTTAAACTTATACCGGAGTCTTCTATGGCCAAATATGCTGCCTGCATAATGCCCCAAAATCTTGAGTGTATCCCTAGCATACTAACCCTGGATCTTTGATAAAATAATTCATTCGTTCCATCTTAGCTTTCTTTTAACGTAAGCTATTACTTTCCTGGTCTTTCTGCCCCCTTGTTGCGTCCATACTTATCTTATCTTAGTGCTCACATTTGCCAGAGTTTTCATACAACTCATATGATCTTGAATATTACTTTTAATTCTTACTTCCCGTTCATTAGCCACGGTAGGTTCCACTTTCACTTGGAATGCTTACAATGTTGTTGCGAGATCATTGTTATACGACCATTTCCTCTTTAGGTCGTTGTACTGAGGTTGAAGCTTTCTTCCTTATTTCCCCAGCTAATCTTTCATCGTAGTACTTAGGGAAGACCCTCAGACTCTTGTAAAGATGAGAGATTATTACATCGTATACTCAACATACCTTCTGATTTGCTTCCTTGCCTATACTTATCCGTAGTTACTTATCTCCACGCCGTTGTGCTCGTATGGTTGTTTCAGAACTAATGTTTTGACTTCCTTCCCAGTGTCACTTTATTTTATCCCCGTAACACTCAGACGGTATCTTTAGCTACCCGACTCTTGTTTGAATATATCTCAAGTATTATAATGATATTCTTCAAGGCTGAACTCTCCATGTTGGGTTCTACTTTGTTTATCTCACACGATATTATGACTCGTTTGTAACCTCCTATTCAGCAATAACTCGGATCCTCTTGACCAATAACTAACTACTCGTTTGCCCATTCTCATATTAATATTCCTTGTAATATTTCTTGGGTTATTTCCTTTATCTTAATTTACGTCTCACACTGGATGCTTATTTATTAATAACACCTCGGGCAGGAACCTTTACTTCCTCTCCTTGACGTCGTGCTTGCACAATATTCTTGAATCATAGCGTATCTGTAAGATTTGGATAAGCTACATCTCATTCCTCTTTTATTTATCGCATTCTTCCTTAACCATTCCATAGTCACTAGAACCATTTAATTATGGCTTAATGCCACATTACTCCATATTCCCCCCTTTAGGGATGTACTAAAAATTGAAGCCATGAGGATCTACCTATATATATTTTACCTCTTAATCTTTAGCGTCGTTTCTCAACATCAATGATCCTTACTCACCTTGCTGAAATTCTTCTGTACCAAGGAAGACAAATTCCCTTACTCGCAAGGGTGACACTTAGCGTAACTGGCACATACAGTTTCTTAAGCTTAACTTTGCTCACATTGCTTGCTCCAGGGAAGCGTCTCCCCGAATGACTATTCTCTGTATTCATTGTGAATCTTCTTCTGTGGTCCCTTCCATTACTGCTGGAACGAAATCTGAAATTCCAATGATGTCGAGTACTTCCCAACCATTCAATCCCTAATTCATATTTAGTTTATCTTGTTTGCCAGTCCATACTGATCTCTTACTCAGGGGATTAACTCTACCCTGTGGTAGTCGCGTTGGAGTTACGAACTTATTTCTCGAAATGAGAATCTAACCTTATGGCCTATACTTTTTTGTTGTCTTAAGGCCCATCACCTTTCGTCTCTTTCTTCATTTGACTATAGGTTTTGTAACACTCTACCGTTTCCATCAATGTATCGCACCTTATTCATAATGATTCCTTCTCTCTCTTCTTATTCCTCTGCTAATGTTTCTGCATATCCCCTTTTCTTGTGAAAACTTCAATACAACATTCTTTCGCTTTTAGCTTTCCTTTGCTCCATCCAATGGCTCTTTAAGTTGCTTAACGTTCTCGCTTTACTAGGGACGCGAGCCACACTAAGGTAATATGTATCCCTTTAAGGCTTATAGTGAATGTCTTTGTAGTACTCGTATCTGGCTGAACTATTTTAAAGTGTACCATCTGGGTGTCTCACACGGAGATCTATTAGCACATTTGCAATATCCTTCGGAAATGTCAACTGTCACAACAAATTCATCCATCATATATTCTTATACTAGTTCTATTAACCCCCATAGGGCATATCTGGAATGAGCGCGACCAATTGTATATACCTCTGTTACTATGGAATATAACTCAAAAAGCTTATGTGCCTTTGCCTGAATTATAGACACTGTTAACCTTTGTTAACTGGACGCCTCGTACCATTCATTATCTTGCTTCTTTTGCTTGTTGAAACTTGTATTTATCTTCTTAATCTCTCCTTGTCCTTCACCATAGAGGTGGATCGACATTATTTCCTTAAGGCTCCTTATCAAGAGGCTTGAACCTTTCAGTACGCACATGATCTGCTTAAGATCTCATACTTACTTATCATAAGCATGTTACAAAGTCGAGTTCCTCTAATTCAACACTTCCACAACTATATCTCTTATCGATCATCTTTCTGAACGTAGGCATCGTCTTATTACAAATAAAAATAGAATTTCGGAATTTGAATTCTTATAAGTGAGCTCTACCACACGATCTAGAGTAAGAAGAAAGAGTGACAATCTTAAATGCCCTGTAGCCTCCTACTTATAAGTGTGGTACACGACACACCCATAAACAGGACTCTACTCGACACGGCTTTTAGACTCCCTAGGACAGAACTGCTCTGATACCACTTTTGTCACGACCCAAACCGATGGGCCGTGATGGGCACCCGATACGTTACCCAACCGAGTACCAATGTAACGTATCTTTATTATTACATCATTACATACACATGACATATGGGCCTAATAGGCCAACATAATCCGTTATAAACCCAAAACATAGGCCGACCAGGCCGTACAATCCTTTATGGACATGAAATATGTCTACAAGCCTCTAAGCATATATAATATCATAAAGGTTGGGACAGAGACCCACCTTACAAAACAATACGTGTCTAAATCATACTAACCAACGAGAAACTCCAAAGCAAATGGAGCTCACCAACATCTTCCGCTGAGCTGATAGCCTACTTGGAGGGCTCTCGACCTGTCTATCAGGGCCTGCGGGCATGAGACACGGCGTCCCCAAGCAAAAGGGTTGTCAGTACAAATAATGTACCGAGTATGTAAGGCACATAAATAAATACACAAGAGACATGGAAGAGATATAGAGTAATTGACTCAACCTGTATGTCTGGATAACTCTGTAAATAATAAATCTCTTTTAGAATCATGCATATGCGTATGAATTTCATGTCGTGCATAGGTATATGTTTCATAACATCATCATCCTCAGAGGGCATCCCATCATATCATATCGGCCACTGTGGGCAAAATCATCATCATATACCAGCTGATCAGGTGGTGGTGCATATATAACGCCATAACCTTTCGCATATCCCATATACATATATATTTATATATATATATAATACATACATATATATATATATATATATAATACATATATACGCGTATATAATGCTTTTTGACTCATATTTCAGCCAATGTCCAATGTGGGCAACATCACGTAACCTTTTCCCATATCCCATATACATATATTTACATATATACGCGTATATAATGCTTTTTGACTCATATTTCAGCCAATGTCCAATGTGGGCAACATCACGTAACCTTTTCCCATATCCCATATACATATATTTACATATATACGCGTATATAACGCCATCTGGTCATGCGTCAATACACATATATGAAATGCATGAAAAGTATGTAATAATCTCAATAGTCCTTCCGGATAAATGTTTCCAACTGCGTATTATTCTGAGACCCATGAACAGAAAATAATAATAATTCTCATGAGGAATCAAGAATATAGACACCTCTACTATTTCTATGAATAGAGTAATTTATAGAAACTGTTTATTTGCTCGTTTCTTCAGTATAATTTAGACCATGCCAAAAGAAAGAAGGGACAACCTTAACATATCTGGAGTAGGGACAAATCCGTATGATATTTTTGAAAAAGGTTGCACTGTACTCCTTTAGAACCGTAAAATTTTTACGTTGCTAAGCTTCCAATAATCCTCGTTGGATTTTGGTTGAAAGATGTTTTATTGATATCTTGCTAACGTTCTGGGTGTAGGAACTTTGGTTGAATGGCTAACATTGATCTTGGTAGAAAGAAGTGTTTGGAAAAAGGCTTAACAATCTGATGACATAGTCTTTTTGTATGGGAAATGTAAGAAATGACTTACTTGTTGAAAGAGTTTTGTTGTAAGAATGAGCTTTGTGGTAAGAATTAGTAACATTATCCCACCTAATAAAGAATGACTCTTAGTCATTTTTAGCTAGCTGCCACATTTTAGGGTTGTCTCATCTCATAGTTTATTTATTAATTAGGTAATATCCCGCTATCCGGTAATTAACCAATTACCCGCATAATTAAGAATTGTCTCAAATTACTTAATTAAATACTGCTCTCTTTTGGAATACCTTGTACCCCTCACTATCATGGTCATGTGTTACCTTGTATGACACTAGTCCATAAATACCGAGTATTATAGCTCGGACCGTATTTTATCCCAAATTGCCAAACTTCGATGAAACTTATTTTCTTTGATTCACTTACCCTCTCACCTTCACGAATTTACTTATCACTTTTTTGAAATAGAATAATACCTATAATCTCAAATAATTTCCTTCCCGAACTTATGTCGATTAACTTATGACGAAACTTTAACATACGAAAATACGGGATGTATCATCTCTTTCCTGAGATTTCATCAATTTATTATGGCGTACTTTCACATATGAAAACATGGGGTGTAACAAATTGTCCTTATAAGAATGGCATTTTCCCCTTTTCGACTTAATAACTTTTAACATATAGGAATTTGTTATGCCTTAACATGAAGTAAATTTGTACCCGTTGGGTTTTTTGAGGATCTAATATTATTGAAACCCTTTGCTTTTTATGCCTTAGAACAAGTTTGTATTATATAGTTCGGTACCTCTTAAGGTTTTTCGATGGCCGATATTATCGAAGTCGTTTGGTTATTTTGCCAAGGGTATCCTTTTTTTTTTTACTGATTTACGAAAGAATTCGAAGGCCTATTTTCATTGTGGAATTCAAATGTCTCCGAGCCGCGGTAGTTCAGCCGTAGCCATGGGATTTTCCTCTAGGGCTTATTTTCTCAATAATACTTTCAAATTGTTCAAGGTGTTAGTCCTCGAGTAGAGTGGCCTTGGCCTATAAAATCGAGGGTTGCCTCTTTGAGGTCTTATGGTCTCGAAGATTAGTAGTTCGAACATGTCATATTTTTACGGCAGTCCCCGAGTACGAGGTTGATTGCTCGAAGTTTAGTTTCACTCCGCCCTTGAGCCAATTTTCACAAAAGATCATAAGTATGGAACTTGTAAAGTAGAAATTTCATTAAGGCACAAGACATTTGGTAAGGAAAAGTACTTCTTTGAATAGTTCATACATGTGCACCTGTTTTGCCACTAAGGTTCAAGTAATCTACACAGACACGGTTCATTCGACCATTTGGTCCTTTACAAAATTTTCCTACCGAGACCCTTTTGAAATGAAGTATTTTCCTTGAAAACATAACATCCGAGGGTGATGCCCTCTAGTATTCGAGGTTGATTGTAAAGAAGCCTCGGATACTCTAAGTTAGCACGAACAATGGTTGCCTCGTTAAAACTTTCTGGAAAAACCTATTTGGGATAAAAACCGATCAAAGGGAAAAAGAGTGCAACACGTGCTTTAAGATCTAATATCTTGTTTCTTGAAGAGAACTTCGATGCCTTCGCTCGATCACCTGAAAAAAGTTAGTGTAAAATGTAACGGAAAAAGGATAAGGTCATAACTCAACAATAATATAGTTTGAGGAGTTATATGTTCCAATTATTTGGTAGTTGCTTGCCATTTATCGTGCCAAGCTTGTAGGATCCCTTTCTGACGATATCGAGGACTTGATATGGTCCTTCCCAATTTGGGAAAAGTTTTCCTTCGTTAGGGTCTCGATTATTGAGGGTGTCTTTTCTCAGAACAAATTCCCCGATTCTGAAGTGGCGAAGGTTGGTCCTTCGATTATAATACCTTTCGATGCGTTGCTTTTGTGCATCATTCGGATGAGGCTGGCTTCCTATTTTTCATCTAGTAGGTTGAGGCTCGTATTCATAGACTCGTGATTTTACTCTTCTATTGCGTACCGAAACGTGGCGCTGGGTTCCCCGACTTCGACTAGGATCAAGGCTTCGGCGCCCTATACTAAGGAGAATGGTCCCCCTTACTGGATTTTGACGTTGTTCGATATGCCCAAAGGAATTCGGGTAAAATTTCTCTCAATTTTCCCTTGGCGTCGTTCAATCTCTTCTTTAGATTCTGAATGATGGTCTTGTTTGAATATTTAGCATGTCCGTTCCCGCTAGGATGATAAGGTGTCAATAGGATCCTTTTTAATTGTTGATCTTCGAGAAACTTCGTTATTTTGCTGCCGATGAACTGTTTTCCATTGTCGCATACGATTTCGGCAGGTATCCCGAATCGGCATATGATGTGATCCCAAATGAAGTCTATAACTTCTTTTTCTCCGACTTTCTCGAAGGCCTGTGCTTTAACCCACTTAGAAAAATAGTCAATCATAAATAAAATGAATTTAGCTTTACCTGGGGCCGATGGTAGAGGGCCAACGATATCCATTCCTCATTTCATGAATGGCCATGGACATAAAGCTGAATGAATTTTCTCTCCTTGTTGGTGGATAATCGGTGCATACCTTTGGCACTTATCACATTTTTGAACGAATTCTTTAGTGCCTTTCTCCATTTTGGCCCAATAGTATCCCGCTCTGATGACTTTATGAACAAGTGATTCGGCACCAACGTGGTTCCCGCAAGTACCCTCGTGAACTTATCAAAGGACAGAATCAGTGTCCTCTGGTCCCAAGCATACTGCCAACAGTCCATCGAACATCCTCCTATATAATGCTCCATCTTCAGCCAATGTGAATCGAGAAGCTTTTGTTCGTAGAGTCCTTGATTCCTTAGGGTCCAATGGGAGCTTTCCGTTTTGCAAATGGTCAATATATTTATTCCTCCAATCCCAGGTTAGGCTCGTAGAGTTTATTACGGCATGGCCTTCTTTGATCACTGACTTCGAGAGTTGTACGACAGTCCCTGAGCTGATTTCGTCATCTTCGGCTGGTGATCCCAGATTCGTGATGGCATCGGCCTCGCTGTTTTCCTCTCGAGGTACATGCTGAAAGGTCCATTATTTAAACCGATGTAATGTTACCTGAAACTTATCCAAATACCTTTGCATTCGATCCTCTCGAACCTCGAAGGTTCTGTTGACTTGGTTTATCACCAGGACGAACCCGCATTTGACCTCGATGGCTTCCGCTCCCAAGATTTTAGCTAGTTTGAGACCTGCAATCATGCCTTGTACTCGGCCTCATTGTTAGTCAATTTAGAAGTTTTGATGGATTGCCTAATTTTATTGCCCGTGGGCGGCTTCAAAATGATGCCTATCCCGAACTCTTTCACATTCAAAACGCCATTTGTAAAAAGGGTCCACACCCCTGATGATGTACCCGATTTTTTCAAAAGTTCTTTTTTGACCTCGGGTACGAGGGCTATCATGAAGTCCACCACGAAGTTTGCAAAAATTTGAGACTTGATGGTTGTTCAGGGTAGATATTCGATATCATACCCACTGAGTTTGACGTCCAATTTGGATAATCGGCCCGATAGCTCGGGCTTATGTAAAACATTACGAAGAGGGCAAGTGGTTATCACACATATTGGGTGACATTGAAAATAGAATTTTAGTTTCCTAGAGGTGCTTATTAGAGCAAGTGCCAATTTTTCTAAGTGTAGGTATCGGGTTTCAGCCTCGCCTAAAGTTTGACTTACATAATAAACGGGAAATTACATACCTTTCTCTTCTCGAACTAGGACACCACCTACCACGACTTCTGAGACTGCTAAGTATAGGTAGAGTTGTTCGTCTGTTTTTGGAGTATGAAGCAATAATGGACTCGAGAGGTATCACTTCAATTCTTCCAATGCCTGTTGACATTCTGGGGTCCAAGCAAAATTATTCTTCTTTTTAAGAAAGCTAGAAAAATCTATGGATTTGATCTGAAGACCTCGAAATGAATCGGCCTAAGGTGGCTATCTGTCCTGTCAACCTTTGCACGGCCTTAACACTGTCCACACCTGTGATGTTTTCGATAGCCTTGATTTTATCGGGGTTGATCTCG
This sequence comes from Nicotiana paniculata, assembly GCA_005239505.1. Taxonomy (NCBI): domain Eukaryota; kingdom Viridiplantae; phylum Streptophyta; class Magnoliopsida; order Solanales; family Solanaceae; genus Nicotiana; species Nicotiana paniculata. The sequence continues at coordinate 41,877 of MDKI01127132.1, read as the reverse complement.
ATTCCCCGATTTGACACCATAAAGCCGAGGAACTTGCCCGAACCGACCCCGAAAGCATATTTCTCGGGGTTGAGCTTCATGTTGTATTTTATATGTCGAAGGTTTCCTGCAAATACATCAAATGATCCTCTACACGCAGGGACTTAACTAGCATATCGTCAATATAAACTTCCATTGATTTACCTATTTGTTCTTCCAACATTTTGTTTACTAATCGTTGGTAGGTAGTACCAACATTTTTAGTCCAAATGGCATTACCTTATAACAATATGTGTCATACTTAGTGATGAATGAAGTCTTTTCCTGATCCTCCGGGTTCATTTGAATTTGATTGTACCCGGAGTAGGCGTCGAGAAAATTAAGTATCTCGTGGCGGTCGTGGCCTCGATCATGCGATCAATATTCAGTAGAGGAAAAAGGTCTTTAAGACATGCTTTCTTTAAATCTTTATAATCTACGCACATCCTTAGTTTGTTTCCTTTCTTATGGACTACCACTACATTTGCTAACTATTCGGGATACTTTACTTAAAAAATGAATCCTATTTTGAGAAGCTTATTTACCTCGTCCTTTATGAATGCATGTTTTACCTTAGACTGGGCCTTCTCTTTTGTTTCACTGGTTTGAACTTCGGATCTAGGCCCAATCTATGTATTGTGATATCTGTTGAGATCCCTGTCATATCTAGGCGGGTCCAAGCAAAGCAATCCATATTATCAATAAGAAATTTAACGAGTTTTTTCTGAGTTTGGGTGTTAACCCCGTACCTAGGTATATCTTTCGATCAGGCAGGTACTCATTTAGTATAACCTGTTCCAGCTCTTCGACTGTTGATTTTGTGGCATTGGAATCTTCGGGAATAGTGAAGGATCCAATAACCGTCATCTTCCTCTTCCATTCCCTTTTTATCGATTCAGTCGGGGCTGGTGACTGTGGTTTCTATTTGGCCTCTTGTTTTCCTTTGACCTCCAATCCTTTTGCTGTCGCAAGCGACGATATCGGTATTACCTCATCGACCACGAACATTTTCTTCGCAACATGCTACTCCCATATACCATTTTCACCCCGTCCGGTATTAGGAATTTCATCATTTGGTGGAGAGTTGAAGAAACTGCCCTCAGATTGTGAATACAGGGCCTCCCGAGTAGGCGTTCTACCTCATGTCGCCCTCTATTACATGGAACTTGGTTTCTTGAATATTTCTAGCTACGTTCACCGGTGAAATGATTTCTCCTTTAGTTGTTTTGCTGGCCATGTTGAAACCATTCAGGACCCGAGGTGCAGGTATGATTCAATCTTGCAGGCCGAGTTTCTCCACGACCCTCGATCGGATGGTATTTTCCAAGCTACCTGGATCCACTAAAACATGCTTCCAGAGCGTCAATGTGGGGTTGCGAAATTCTTTCTGCTTCCTCATTGTTGAACGATACGGTGCCTTTTGGCACATAATCGCAGGTTTGTTTTCCCTAGTAATTGATACTTTAATGCGTTTGAACATGGGCCCTTGTGGAATATCGACCCGGCCGACGATCATATGCATCACATGCTATGGCTTTTCCTGTTCGTTTTTTCTGTTGGCGTTCCTTTCTCTGAAATTGTTTTTGGCTCGATCACTTAAGAACTTTCGAAGGTGACCTTCGTTGAATAGACGGGGTACCTCCTCTCTCAGTTGCCTAGTATCCTCTGTTCTGTTGTCATATGTGTCGTGATACTTGCACATTAGATTAGGATTTCTTTGGGAAGGATCACTTTGTATGGTTCTAGGCCACCTAGTATCTTTATTCTCCCAATTGCCAATACAATACCTGATGCATCGATATTGAAGTTATACTCCGATAACTGCGGTGCCTCTGTGGGATCGGCGTGCTTATCAAAACTACTTTTTCTCATAAGTCCCCGGAAGGTCTGTCCTCGATTTCTCCTTCGATAGTTTCATGTGGAATTGCGTCCGGGACCATCATTCTTGCGGTCTGCGTTGTATGGCTGATATCGGTCTCTGTTCGACTGAGGTTACCTATCGATATCTCTCTAGTTTCTTCCTACGGGCCTGTTCGGATATACGGAACCGGAAGGAGTTCTGAATTGGTCATCCTCAACTCTGATCTTTGATTGGTACCAGTTATGTACATTAGCCCAGGTCACCACAGGATATTCAATCAAGTTTTTCTTCAGTTGGCGTAATGCTATCGAACTTCGTTCATTCAACCCCTGAGTGAAGGCTCGAATAGCCCAATCATATGTGACCGGTGGAAACACCATGCATTCCATTTGGAACCTAGACACGAACTCCCTATGCATTTCATTGTCCTTCTATTTTACTTTGAAAATGTACGATTTCCTCGTCGCAACATTTATGGCCCCGACATGTGCCTTCATGAAAGAATCTTCAAGCATAATGAATGCGTCAATTAAATTTGGAGGTAGATTATGGTACCAAATCATTTTCCCCTTCGATAGAGACTCTTAAAACTTTGTCAATAGAACAGACTCAATCTCATCATCTTCCAAATCGTTACCTTTAAGGCACTTGTATAGGAGGTGACATGCTCGTTGGGATTTGTAGTCCTATTATACTTAGGGATTTCTAGCATATGAAATTTCTCGGGAATGGTCCTTGGAACCACACTTGGAGGAAACGACTTTTGTACAAATATCTTTCAATCTATCCCTTTCAAAATTGGTGTGCCCCCGGTATCTGATCAACCCGGGAATTGTACGTTTCTACTTTCTTATCATTTGCATCAATTTTATTCTTTCCCGATTAAATTCGTTTGTTGAGATCCTCGAGTATCTTCATTATTTCGGGGTCAGTCCCCGATTCACTGGCATTCGACCTTTTTGGTACAGGCTCGGTCTGACGGGCGATTTTCGGTTCGACTTCACTCGGCGTTCGATGCTGATTTTGTAGCTATGCAATAGCGGCTTGTTGAGCTTGTAGCATCTCGAATATTACATGGAGACTGACTCCTCCATCTCTTCCACCCTGTGTAACTCGACCACCAGATCGGCCTTCTCTGCGTACACTTCCTTCGTTGTCCGTGCGCAGATTTGCATTTAGAGCGATATGCAAGCTGAGATTGACTGGATTGGAAATCGATGCTCCCTCGAGATCAGCTTGTGGTACCTCGACCCCTGGAGCGACTATATTGTCGTTTTCCCCGTGAAATCTGAGTCCATTATCACCATGTGTGGGTGTTGTTTGTGAGTTTGAAATATTTTATCCTGAAAACAAAAATACTTCACAAGAACAATCCTAAAGTAGTGTGTGTTATCACAATCAGTATTGAATAATCACTATTATCCTTAGTCTCACGGTGGGCGCCAAATTGTTTACCCTAAAATTTGGATAAGAATTAAACTTATATTGTGGTTTTAAGGATATGTGATTTCAACCGATACCAATTGATAAATAAGAAAATAAATGAGAGAATTAAATTGTAAATAAATCAAACCAGTGTGCAGATAGAGTTTCAGCCTCGAGTTAAAATACCCTCGAACTGATAAGTGTAAGAACAACAAAAACGGTATAAAAACGATGACCAATGGCACAAGTAAGAAAGAAAGAGTTGAATTGCTTTTTTCTCAGTAAATAATGATCCTTACAAATGATTAGGGCTCCTCTTTATATAGTAGAGGAATTCCACTTATGCTATTACTCTAATTACAGGAGAAAATCGTATAATCAGCTAATTAACCGCCTCTAATATGATCTATTCCGAGATTCACGCCACGATCCATGACCAATCACGGATATCTCGCTTTTCCGTTACTATGATATACACGGCGTTACTCGGAATCTAACTCCCTTGGCTTCGATTTATACCGACATCGATCTAGGAAGAGACTTCGATCTCAAACTCAATGCCTCAGCTCTTCGATGCAACGTCCCGGTCTCGATCAAATAGTAAAATCGGATGGATGGCCCTGATTTCTACCCTATATAGATACAATAATTTTAGTAATTCACTAAGAAAGAAAAAAAAATGCCGCTTCCTCAAACGCTAATGTAACCACTTGTATAGTAACTTTGCTCTTGAATAAATTTAAACTTTCATGTGCATGTGGAAGAAAAAAATATAATTTTAGTACATTTGATAACCTTATTTAGCAAAAAACATATTTTCAGACATTAGTCATATCATAACGTTTTTTTTTTTTTTTTTGTTCCTGGCTTATCTAATTGTATATCCATTACTTAGATACTATTAAAGTATCATATGATGTTTTGATAAATTAGTAGTTTAATATAATAGTTTTCTTAGAAATTTATAAATATTTAATTATTTTAAATTCATATTCAAAAACGGTAACTAATTATTAATTAATTTAGCTAATTCTGTTCTAAAATTTGACACTTGTTAAATTTTTGTCGTGACACTTGGCATCTTCACATTATCATCCTTATTAATTAACCTCTCCATTTTCCTCTCCCAAAAGTCATGTTTATTAATCTTCTTAGTTAACCTCCATCTCATCCTTTTTTTATCTCTCACCTGCCGATTACCACATATAACCTCGTTTTACATCCGTAAATCCTCCTACTCTTTATAGCACCAGCACTTCAAAATGTAGGAGATAATCTCCCGCAGGATTCTTCTTTTTTCTTTCGTTTTCTCTTCTTTATGTTTTTAAAGTTTTTTTTAGCCTAAACAATTGTTACTTTGGCAGCGTAACTCTATTCATCCGTTCTTTGTCTTTTTACAGTATTTATATGGCTTCGCATATTGTTACTTTTGTATACCGTTAAAATCGGGCTCACCCGACTTTGCTATTTGACCGAGATTCAGAGGATGTATCGAAGAACAATTTTGTAACGGAACAGACTACATCACGAGGATAAGATACCGAGTCCAGAATCGAGGTATCTATCAAGATCATTCCTAGTAGCAATCGAAGCCAAATTGGACAGACATCGAGTAAGATCGAAGATAGCATGATAACAAAAAGGCGAGACTGTATACTGCCGAAATTGGAGGAGTTCGATTTCGAGGTCTCTGTTGTACCGAGCCCGAGCTCGGAAGGCTTGAAGCAGAGTTCGAGTCCGACCTCAGAGTACATACCTCGAGAGAGCACATCGAAGGCCTGGCACGGCCTACCTCGAGGCAGTGCAAAATCGATGATAGTTAAGAAAAAGTGGAAGTTTTCCAAGAACACGTGGTTATGACATATAAGATTTGTAAGAGATAGTACAAATCCGTACTAGGCCGTTATACAGTTGTACCAATAGTATTCTTTGTCATAATTATAAATGTACCATATTAGGGTTTTTCTCTCCTATATAAAGGGGACCCCAATTATTTTATAAGGGACATCATTTCACTGCTATAGAATATTCTATGCTGCTTTTCTCGTTTGATGTGCTCAAGTTTATTCTTCAACTTTATTGTTCTTCATTTATTGTTCATACTCTATTGTTACTAAACGGACCTCGAGGCCCTGAAATCATCAAGTTCGAGGCCCTTGCTCCTTTAGCAAAACTGGTTTGGTTATCATATTCTTCTTACTTACGCTTATCATTTCTTGATTATTAACTAGTATTGGAACAAATCATATATTTTTAGAACGACAAATCAAGTATAATTGTTAACACCATTTTCGAGGTAAACAGTTTGGTGTCCACCGTGGGGCTAAAGATAATAGTGATTATTTTGTGCTAGTTTTCTGATAACACACGTTATTCTTCACACTTTCTCTTTTCCAAAGATTCTTTGATTTCCGGTTAAAATATGTCTAACTCAACAAATGCACATGGAAAAGACGGTCTAGGATTCCATGGAAAAAATAGTGCAACAACTTCAAGGGTCGGTGTGCCACCGCTAATATTGAAGGAAGTGTATGCGGAGGAGACCAACCTGATGCACAAAGGACACATGTTCGAGAATAAAGAGAAGTTAGTCTATAAGTAATCTTTGATATGTTATGAAGGAAGTGTATGCGGAGGAGAACAACCTGATGCACAAAGGACACAGGTTCGAGAATAAAGAGAAGTTAGTGTACAAGTAATCTTTGAGATGTTACAAGCACAACAAGTTTCTATCGTTCATTTACAGAGTCAACAAAAGACACCGAGCACAACAGGACCAGAAACAACTCCTCGAGTTGAGCCAGCACCAGAAAGATCAAGCAATAATGGGTCAGGAATTGACCCCACTATCATGAGGATGCTCGAGGAACTAGCTAGGAGGGCCGAATCATGAGAAAAGAAGATAAAGGACAACGACAAGAAAGTGGACACCTACAACTCGAGGGTCGACCAGATCCCGAGAGCACTCCTTGTCTTGAAAGGACTGGATTCAAAGAAGATTGTACAGAAACCATTCCTACGGAGTGCAGCTCCGAAGCCCATTATGAAGAAGTTCTGGATGCCCGACATTCCAAAATAACAGGACCACAGATCCCAATGAGCACATTACCACATACACTTGTGGCATAAAAGGGAACGACTTAAAAGACGACGAGATCGAGTCTGTTTTGTTGAAGAAATTTGGAGAAAAACTGTCCAAGGAGGCCATGATGTGGTATCATAACCTCCCCCAGAACTCAATTGATTCGTTTTCCATGTTGGTAGACTCATTTGTAAAGGCACATGTTGGGGCCATAGAAGTCGCTGCAAGGAAGTCCAATGTTTTCAAAATCAAACAAAGAGAGAACGAGATGTTGAGGGAGTTCTTATCCCGTTTCCAAATGGAACGAATGGAGTTACCATCCGTTTCCGATGATTGGTCCGTGAAAGCCTTCACCTAGGGACTGAATGAACGAAGCTAAATAGCTTTGAGACAGCTGAAGTAAATCTTGATCGAGTATCCCACCGTAACTTGGGCGGATGTGCACAACATGTACCAATCGAAAATTAGGGTCGAGGACGACTAGTTGGGAGCCCCCTCGAGCTCAGTTTATCCAAGCAGGCTACTAGCAAAGGAATCAAGAAATGTAGACAGGGAGCTGAGGCCAAACAAGAAAAGATACCAGTCGTACATCGAAGACAGAAGGAACACTTCGAGGCATAACATACCTCGAAATGAGCGAAGAGCAGATCGAGGTCAAAGCTCCTGGGGACTCATGAGCAAGGTCGGGTTTGACAGACACTCGAGACCGATTGAGGTACCATGATTATCATATTACAACTTCTGATGCCTCAGACATCGTATCAGCGATCGGCAAGATTAGAGACACCAGCGACTGAGCAAAGAACCATTTCCGAGAGAAGGATGCAAACACGAAGAATGAACCAGAAGAGCCCCAACACGTCATTCACATGATCATCGGAGGATTCGAAGACCCACAGGGACCCATATTCAAACGAACGAAAGTATCCATCATAAGGGAGAAGAGGGCTCGGGACTACATACCCCTTACTTTCAGCGAAGAAGACATCAAGGACTTATCTCAGCCTCATAATGATGCACTGGTAATTTCTACCCTTTTAAATAAAATTCAAGTTAAACGTATGCTCGTGGATCCAGGTAGTTTGGCCAATATAATCATGTCGATCATCGTGGAGTAGCTCGGGCTGCTCGACCAAATCATACCGCCCCTCGAGTCCTGAATGGATTCAACATGGAGAATGAAACAACAAAGGGGGAAATAATCCTCCAAGTCAACATGGCCGGAACCATACAGAACACTATGTTTGATGTCATCAAAGATGACATTAGGTATAATGCTTTACTTGGAAGGCCGTGGATCCATAGTGTAAGGGTAGTGCCATCAACTCTTCAGCAAATGTTGAAGTTCCCTACGAAGGGTGGTGTGGAAATAGTATATGGGGAGCAACATGCAGCTAAGGAGATGTTCGTAGTACACGACTCGGCACCAGTATCGACACCATCTACCTCGGAGAAGCCAATAGACAAACAAGTAGCCAAATAGCAATCACAACATATACCCTCGGTTGAGCCTGAGGGGCAGGAGCCCGACGAACAAGTGGTCGAGGACGAAGAAGAAGATTTCCTCACCCCTCGAACTTTCATTGCCCCTGAGGAATCAGATGCAACGAAGTTCACAGTTTAAGAGCTTAAGTAGGCCGTATTGATGGAGCATCTTCCAGAATGAAATGTATTCCTGGGAAGGGGATTAACACCCGAACTCAGGAAAAAACTCATTCAATTTCCTGTTAATAACATTGATTGCTTCGTTTGGTCCCACTTAGATATGACAGGGATCCCACCGGAGATAACCACCCATCGACTTCAAACCAGTAAAGCAAAAAGGGAGATCTCAGTCCGAGATAAAGCATGCATTCATCAAAAATGAGGTAACCAAACATCTGAAAATAGGATCCATTAGGGAAGTAAAATACCCCGAATGGCTAGCTAACATAGTGGTAGTCCCTAAAATGGGAAATAAACTTGGAATGTGTGTAGATTACAATGATTTGAACAAAACATGCCCTAAGGATTCTTTCCCACGGCCTAACATCGATCAATTGATCGACTCCACGGCTGGCCACGAGATCCTTACTTTTCTCGACGCCTACTCCGGGTACAACCAAATTCAAATGAACCCGGAGGACCAGGAAAAGACTTCATTTTCCACGAAGTATGGTACACATTGGTATAATGTAATGCCCTTTGGGCTAAAAAATGCGGGAGCAACATATCAATGCCTAGTTAATAAGATGTTCGAGCATCAAATAGGAAAATCTATGGAAGTTACATTGATGACATGCTAGTTAAGTCTCTGTGCACATAGCACCATTTGACCCATTTTCAGGCGATGTTCGATATCCTAATAAGATATAATATGATGCTCAACCCCGAGAAATGCGCTTTTGGAGTTGGCTTAGGCAAAGTTTTAGGCTTCATGGTGTCAAACTGGGGGATCGATATCAACCCTGACAAAATCAAAGCCATCGAAGAGATCAACATAGTAAACAATGTGAAAGTCGTGCAACAGCTGACCGAGGGGATAGCTACCTTAGACCGATTCATCTCGAGGTCTTCAGATTGGAGTCATCATTTCTTCTCCCTGCTCAAGAAGAAGAACAGCTTCGAATGGACTTCAGAATGTCAACAAGCCTTGGAAGAATTAAAACGGTATCTCTCGAGCCCACCTTTGCTCCATACTCCGAAGGAGGATGAAACACTATATTTATATTTGGCCGTGTCCGAGGTAGCGTTAGGTGGAGTGTTGGTTTTGAGAAGAGAAAGGTACACAATTTCCTATCTATTATGTGAGTCGGACCCTAGGAGATGCTGAAACCACGTATCCGCATTTAGAAACACTAGCCCTTGCATAATAAGTGCATCTAGGAAATTGAAACCATATTTCCGGGCCGATTGGACAAATTGGGCATCGAACATTGAGGATATGATATCGAATATCAACCTCGAACGGCTATCAAGTATCAAATTTTGGCAGACTTCGTGGCCGATTTTACGCCTGCCCTCGTGCCCGAAGTTGAGAAAGAATTATTGTTAAAAACGGGCACATCATCGGGGGTATGGACCCGCTTCACTGACGGTGCCTCGAATGTGAAAGGGTCCGGGCTCGGTATAGTTTTAAAACAGCCTACAGGCTGCGTCATTAGAAAATCTATAAAAACTTCAAAATTGACTAACAATGAGGCCGAGTGTGAGGCCATGATTGCAGGTCTCGAACTAGCCAAAGGCCTAGGAGTAGAGGTCATCGAAGCAAGATGTTACTCCCTTTTGGTGGTTAACCAAGTAAATGGAATCTTCGAGGTCCGAGAAGATAGGATGAAACCTAGACAAACTTCAAGTGACATTTCTTCACTTCAAAGAGTGGACCCTGGTCCACACACCCCGAGAATAGAACAGCGAGGCCAATGCACTCGCAAACTTGGGTTCGTCTGTTCAAGAAAATGACATAGTCCCGGGGACTATCATACAACTATCAAAGTTGGTGATCGATGAAGGTCATGCAGTAATAAACTCAACAAGTCTAACATGGGATTGGAGGATCAATTATGTCGACTACTTGACATGGGAAGCTCCCCACATACCCAAAAGAATCGACGGCCCTTCGAGCCAAAGCAACCCGATTTTCACTCTATGAGAATGGAACATTGTATAGGAGGACCTTCGACGGACCATTGGCAATATGTTTGGGACCAGGGGACGATGATTATGTGCTACGAGAAAATCCACGAGGACCCTTGTGGCAACCACTCCGGTGCCGACTCCTTGGTTCGCAAGGTGATTTGAGCGGGAAATTACTAGCATGGCACGGAAAAGGACACCAAGGAATTTGTTCGAAGATGTGATAAATGCCAAAGAGTTGCACCGATGATACATCAACCCAATGAACAACTACACTCGGTCTTATCCCCGAGGCCATTCATAAAATGGGGGATGGACATCGTCGGCCCCCTGCCAACGGCGCAAAGTTTTGCTCGGTTTATCTTATTTATGATTGACTACTTCTCAAAATGGGTAGAAGTGCAGGCCTTTGAAAAGATAAGAGAAAAATAAGTCATCAAATTCATATGGGACCACATCATATGTCGATTCGGGATTCCCTCCGAGATAATATTTGACAATGGGAAGAAATTTATCGGCATCAAAGTAATGAAGTTCCTCGAAGATCATAAAATTAAAAAGATCCTATCAACGCCTTATCACCCAAGTGCAAATGGCCAAGCCGAGTCCACAACAAAATTACCATTCAAAACTTAAAGAAGAGGTTAGATAATGCGAAGGGGAAGTGGAGAGAAGTATTGCCCGAGGTACTATGGCCATATCGAACGAGGTCGAAGTCAAGCACGGGGGAGACCCTGTTTTTGGGATATGGGTCTGAGGCATTGATACCACTCAAGTTCGGAGAGCCGAGCGTCATATTTTAGCATGCCACCAAGGATTCAAACAAAGAGGCCATGAAAACCTCTCTCGAGCTACTAGATAAAAAATGCGAGTCCGCGTTAGTTCGAATGGTCGCTAAAAAACAAAGGATCGAAAGGTTCTACAACAGAAGAACAAACTTTCGATAATTCGGATTCGGGGACTTGGTTCTAAGGAAAGTCACCCTCAACACTCAAAACCCAAATGAAGGAAAACTAGGACCTAGCTAGGAAGGACCGTACCGTGTCCTCGGAGTAGTATGCAAAGGATCCTGCAAGCTTAGCACTATGGAAGGCGAGAAACTACCAAACAATTGGAATATATCGTTGCTCAAACGCTATTATTGATGAGGTATAACCTTCTCCCTTTTTCTTTTATATTTAATACTAACTTCTTACATGTGTTCGATTGGAAATATCGAAGAACACTCTAGCTCAAAGACCTTGGGTTTTAAATCATGTGTTGTACTCTTTTTCCCTTAGACCGGGTTTTATCCAAAATGGGTTTTACCGAAAAGGTTTTTAACGAAGCAACATATATATGCTACCTAAGGAAAATTCAACAAGTATTAAAGGTTTCTTTTTGAATCAACCTCAAATAATGGGGGGCATCACCCTCGGAGGTCACATTTTTGAAGAAAACAAGTCACGCCAAGTAGGACCTCGATAGGAAAATGTTGTAATGGGCCAAACAGTCAAATGAACCGTGTCCGTATAGAATATTCGAGCCCCGATGGAAAAAACATGTACGCATGTATCAATTACTCAAAGAATCATTCTTATTATATCAAAACACTATGTGCCTTAAAGAAGTCTACTATTTTCACATTTAACGGCTCAAGGGAAAAATATACTTGAATACTCGGGGACTGTCATCGACAGTCAACACGTCGAGCCATCAAAAACTTGAACTTATAGGACCCTCAATGAGGCATACTCGAGCTTACAAGACCTCAATGAGGCAAACTCGAGCTTACAAGACCTCAATGAGGCAAACTCGAACTTATAAGACCTAAATAAGGAATACTCGAACTTACAAGACCTCAATGAGGCATACACAAACTTATAAGACCTTAAAAAAGGCATCCCCTCGAAATTAAGGCCAAGTCCATCTCACTCAGGGACTAAAGGCTACGACTATATGAAGAGGCTACGGCCGAAATAATTCAGCTCGGAGACATCCGACTTCCGCCATAAAACTAAATGCCTTCAAATACTTCAAAAAACCGGTTAAATCAGGCTACCCCTGGCATAAGCAAAGGGGCTTCGATAAAATCAGCCTCGAATAATGTGAAGGCTTCGAAAAAATCAGCCTTCGAAAAACCACACGAGGTATTCAACTATCATCGCACATCAACTTGGAATCGAGGTTCCGATCAATCGAACCGTCAAAAGTTCGAACAAATATAAAAACATGCCAAGGCATAACAATTTTTTTTACAAGTCTTTAGCCAAAAAGGGGGAAAATTATAGCCATTTTGAGGTCGAATTGACCCAACCTAAAAAGAGCCTAAGGGCCGATTTGTAAGATCCTAAGGGCCGATATGTATGATCCTAAGGGCCAACTCAAAGATCCTAAGGGCCAACTTAAAAGAGCCTAAGGGCGAACCAAAAAGTTCCCAAGGGCCGATGTTTTAAAGCCTAAGGGCCGATACTTAAAGAACTTCAAGGCCAAAGCTCACCATGTTCGAGACATTACGCTTTTCGGACTCGAAAATCTCGAGCTAAATCTTAGCACGAAGACTGGACCCTAAGTGGTCAGCTATTATCGATCGTTGATCAAACACGAAACCTAAGGGTTTTTTTATTTTAAGTCCAATACATCCGACTTATCGTCAACAGGATTAAATCTCAAAATTAAAGGCAAATCAAAAGTTAACAAAACAAAGATGAAACAAATGATTCTTTTATATTCAAATGGCGTTCACAAAAACATATTTACAAAGCTCCCACATGGAGCCCTTACGCAAAAAGAAGGAAAATGAAAGAAGCCTAGTCTTCGATGGCCTAGCCTTCAGCAACCTGATCTTCGGTGGCCTCGTCCCCCTTGGGGACTTCGTATTCGTCTTCACCACTCTACGGGCCACTAGCAGAATCCTCATCGGAAGTGAGCAGTGCAGCCAATTGTTTTTCTAAGGCCTTCACTTTCTCAATCTCGGTAGAAAGATCAAAACATTTGGCATGAACCTCCTTGAGAGCCTGCCTTCGAGATTCTAATCAAGCATGGTCGAGAGCACGAGTTAGCTTGAGCTCGGTTTCAGCAGATACCTTCTTAGCTCGAGCATCTGAAGCAGTAGCATCAGTCTGATACGAAGACATGAGTGCATCATCTTCGGACTTCACTTTGGATAACTCAGCGGCCGATCCAACATGAAGCTCCTTATATTTACGGCCCTCCTCTTTTGCACTCAGAAGTTGGTGCTTAGCCGAGGTCATCTTTTCCTGAAGAATATCCTTATCGGAGGCTAGACCATCCATACGTTGCTTCAACCCGAGGGTTTCAATATCCTCAACTATAATCTCCTCACAAAGCTTCCCCACCAGATCATCATTCTGCTTAATCTACAAAAATCAAGCTGCAACATTAGACACCAAAAGCAAATAAACATAAAATAAGCCCACGAAGACTATATTACCTGCTCAACGAACCCGACCCTCTGCTGGGACGCCTTCCCCGAACAGGCTCGAAGGTCTTTAAGTTCTCCCTCTTTTCTAAAATAGAGGGACTTAAGGTCATCATGATCCAGCATGAGCTTCCTAAGCTCGTCTTCGCATCGGGCAAGCTCAGCCCGAGACTTGGAGAAGTCCTGATCGTAGAGCATCACAGCCTGGTCACGAAGAAAGAAAGTTAGAAAGGCACAAATCAAATCCCAAACATAGTTGTTAAAAGACAAAGTATACCTACTTTTGAAGCTTATCAGCCTCTTCGAAGTTAAAAAAAGTGCCTAGGTCGGGGCCCTTCTCAATCCCGGCAAGGAATTATTCAAAGATATCATTCTCCCTGTGGGATGCCCCCGCTTCAAGAGTCTTCATGTCCTTGGCATCTCGTATTTTCCCTACAGAAAAGGAGGGGCCTTGTAGAGAGACACCTACGTCGATCACCCCGAGTGGATCAATCGGGGCTTTCCCCTTCCTTTGAGGAGCTTTGGGGTTGGTTTCTTCAGGCTCTTCGACCGAGTACTTTTCAGCACAAGGTACGTTATGGTCACCAGCCCGTTTGGGGACTGGGAATGAGCTCCCTTCTAAGACCCCTCAGCTCGAGATTGAACCACCTCAGCAACCTTCGGTGCAGTAACCTTTGAAACATCGGTACCACTTCCCCTCTGAGTTACTAATGGGAGGGCATCGTCTTTACCCTCAATCTCATCTCCCTTCATCCTCAGCATGAAGACTTGCAGCAACTTCGGGAGACAAGGCCATCGTGTCGGCCCTAGGTTTTCGAAGCTTGGACTTTTTTGGTTTCGGAGACTCCGGTGGCGTCTCCTTCTTTCTCTTCTTATCCTTGGCAGGTTTCGGGGTATCTACTTCGCCAGGTGGGGGCAGCCTCATTGAAACGGCTTATCCAAGGCCTACATGGGAACAAAAGTTAAGAGTGTTATTAAGAGATATTTAACTAAGGGATTCAAATACGTCAATGATAAAAATTCACCATGGTTCTTGGCCTCCCATCGGCCTTTGGCCAAGTCACACCAGGTGTGCTCAGCATATATGGAGGTGGAAGCTAGATGTCGAACCCAGCTCGGGAGGTCCTTAACTGCACCGGGGTACCACTCAACGACTGTATCATCAGAAGGGAGTTAGTCCTAAAGGAAGACAAAATATGTAATTAATGAAACAAACTCAATGAGTCGACACTTACGCTTCATGTTCCATTCCTCGGGGAATGGCATCTTCTCAGCAGGACTCAGGATAGAAGTCCTGACTCAAACGAAGTGGCTCATCCACCCTCGACCTTTATCTTCATCGATGCTAGCGAAGAAACACTTCAAAGATCGACGTTGTAATTTTATCAAGACACTTCGATGGAGACAAGGACTGTACAGTCTAATCAGATGACCGAGGATGAAAGACATCCCCTCAACCATGTTTAAAAGGTACCTAATCAGGTAAACGATTCGCCAGAATAAAGGATCGATTTGGTCGAGCGTCACCCGATATTGTCAACAAAAATCGAGGATCACTGGATCTAGTGGTGGAAAAGAAGGTTCTATGGGGCCTAAAGTGAATGGGTATGTGTATATGCTTAGGAAACCAGCTTTGTACGTGGTTATGTGCTCTTCAGGTGAAGGGATCTCCACTTGTACTACATCCCCCCAATGACAATCAGCCTTCACTTTCTTGATTTCGGTTATTAGACTACTATATCGAGACATAGGTTCACACCATCCCGCAACCGAGGAAGGTTTTTCAACCTTGAAGTCAGAAGATGTTTCACAAGGTCCGGGGGTACACTCCAATACGAGGAGGTACTATCGTTTTGCTCTAGACGAGCGTGATGATGAATGGGCTTTCTCTTTTTGGGGAATTGTCTTTGAAGTTTTCGCCATGTTTGTTGTGAAATTTCAGGATAAGAAGAAGAAACTAGTAAAGAGATGAACACAAAGAAAGGGTGAATGAAGAGAAGAGTTACTGAAAATTTGAAGGTGTTGTAGAAAGTAAAAGTGTAAAAGGTGATGCACTGGAGTATTTATAGGGGTAATCTAAGCGTGTTGGAGAAGCTAAAAGGACGACCAATAGCCGTTATCGATTTATGGTTTTTTGGGAGCTGTGCAAACATGACCTCTACATAACCTTTCTGTCACACCAATCGCTGACCTCACATGACTGACATCATGGTGAGGATATTGAAGAGTCAAGAATTCAAATCGTTTCTTATCATTTCATTCTAAGAAACGCGGGAACTATCTGTATACGACCGAAATCAGAGGAGTCTGATATTGAGGTATCTGTTATGTCGAGCCCAAGCACGAAAACCTTGAAGCAGGGTTCAATTCTGACCTTAGAGTACATACCTCGCGAGAGCACATCGAAAGCCCGGCACAGCCTACCTCGAGGCAGTGCAAAATCGATGATAGTTTAGAAAAAACGGGAATATCCCAAGGACACGTGGTTAGGACAGATAAGATTTGTAAGAGATAGTACAAATCCGTACTAGGTCATTATACAGTTGTACCAATAGTTCATAATTAGAAGTGTACCATATTAGGGTTTTCCCCTCCTGCATAAAGGGGACCCCAATCATTTTGTAAGGGACATCATTTCACTGCTATAGAATATTCTACGCTGCTTTTCTCGTTTGATGTGCTCAAGTTTATTCTTCAACTTTATTTTTCTTCATTTATTGTTCATACTCTATTGTTACTAAATGGACCTCGAGGCCCTGAAACCATCAAGTTCGAGGCCCTCGCTCCTTTAGCAAAACTGGTTTGGTTATCACATTCTTCTTACTTAAGCTTATCATTTCTTGATTATTAACTAGTATTGGAATAAATCACATATTTTTAGAACCACAAATCAAGTATATTGTTACTTTTGTATACAGTTAAAACCGAGCTCACCCGATTTTGCTATTTGACCGAGACCTAGAGGTTGTATCAAAGGACAACTTTGTAACGGAACAGACTACATCACGAGGATAAGATACTATGTCCATAATTGAGGTATCTATCAAGATCGAGGCTAGTAGCAATTAAAGCCAAATGGGACAGACATCGTGTAAGATCAAAGATAACATGATAACAGAAAGGTGAGATATCCGTGACATGTAGAAGATTATGGCGGAAATCTGGCAATTAATCCAATCACGAATAGCAGACTCGCTAATCATTGGATTTCCTTCTGTAATTAGAGTTATACTATAAATGGAATTCCTATACTATATAAAGGGGAGTTATAATCATTTGTAACACACCATTCACATATATCAAATCAATATAATTGTCTTTTATTGCTTATACTCTTGTTTATCAACTCGTTATATATTAACTGTTGTTGCATCAACAAGTTAGAGGGTATCCAAACTCGAGGGATGAGTTCCATTCTAACATTGGGTTGCTTTACTTTATAATTAAATTATGTTATTTATCTTTGTATTTATCAATTAGTATTGAGTGAAATCACATATCCTTAAAACCACATTATAAGTTTGATTGTTATCAAATTTTAAAGGTAAACAGTTTGGCGCTCACCGTGGGGATAAGGATAATAATGATTGGTTAATACTAATTTCGATGACACACACTACTGTACGCTTGTTCCTCACAAACAGCACTCACACATGGTGACAACAACCTCAGATTTCACGGGGGGAAACGACAATATAGCAGCCCTAGGGATCAAGGTGCCTTAGGCTGACATCGAGGCTCAACAAGTCGCTATAGCACAACTACAAAATTAATATCGTGCACCTAGTGGGGTTGAATTTGAGCCTCCACCAGAAGTTGTTCACAGAGCCGAACCTGTACCGGAAAGATCGAACACATATGAATCGCCGACTGTCCCCACTATCATAAAAATGCTCGAGGACCTCACTAAGCGAATTGAATCAGGATAAAAGAAAATCGAGGCAAACGAAAAAAAGGGTGGAAACATACAACTCCCGGGTAGACAAAATACCGGGGGCACCACTGATTTTGAAAGGTATGGACTCGAAGAATTTGTGCATAAGTCGTTCCTTCCAAGTGAAACTCTGAATCCCATTTCAAAGAAATACCGCATGCCGGAAATCCTAAAGTACAATGAAACCACCGATCCTAGACGATGAGATCAAATCTGTTCTACTGAAGAAATATGGATAAACTCTGTCGAAACGGGAAATGATATGATATCACAATATGTCACCTAATTACATCGATTCATTCTCCATGCTAACGTATTCATTCGTGAAGGCACACACTAGAGCAATAAAAGTACGACTAGGAAGTCGGACCTCTTTAAAGTAAGACAACAAGACAATGAAATTTTAAGGGAATTTGTATCTCGGTTCCAAATAGAACACATGGACCTACCCCTGTCACGGATGATTGGGTTGTTCAAGCCTTCACCCAAGGGTTGAATGAACGGATTTCAGTAGCATCACGACAGCTAAAGAAAATTTAATTGAATATCCAGTAGTGACCTGGGCCGATGTACATAATCTGTACCACTCAAAGATCATGGTCGAGGATGATCAACTAGGGACCCCTTCCGGTTCCGCCTATCCAAACAAGACCGTTGGAAGAGTTCAAAGGGACATCGATAGAGAACCCTGATCGAATAGAGGTCGGTAACAACCATACAACGTAAATCATAGAAAAAGCGGTCCAGGACGAAATCCCGTTCGAAATGACCAAAGGAATGATTGAGGATAGAGTTCTCGAGCTCTTATGAGCAAAAGTGACTTCGATAAACATGTTGACACCACAGAAACACCGCGATTATCAGAATACAAATTCAACATCGATGCATCAGGTATTGTGTCAGCTATTAGGATAATCAAAGATACTAGATGGCCAAAGACCCCTACAGACCGATCGATCTCAAAGAAACCCCAACCAGATATGCAAATACCATGGTACCCATGGTCAGAGAACCGAAGACTGTAGGAAACTAAGGGAGGAGGTGGCTCGTCTATTCAATAAGGGTCTCCTTCGAGAATTCTGAGCGATTGAGCTAAAAACCATTTCAGAGACAGGGATGCAAATAGGAAAAACAAGTAGGAAGAGCCACAACAAGTGATTCAAATGATCTTTGGCGGGGTCGATATTCCACAAGGCCCTGTGTTCAAACGCACTAAAGTATCAATCACCAAGGAAAAACAAACTTGGGACTATGTGCCAGAAGTCACTTTACCATTCAACGATGAGGAGGCGGAAGGGATCTCACAACCTCACAATGATGCCTTGGCAATTTCTATCCTTATGAATAAAATTTAGGTTAAACATGTTTTAATTGATCCAGGGAGCTCGACCAATATTATTCGATCAAGGGTCGTGCTACAAGCCAGATCGTATCCGCAGCTCGGATTCTCAATGGTTTCAACATGGCAAGTGAGACAACAAAGGGTAAGATCCTCTTACTAGTAAACGTGGCTGGGACTATTCAAGAAACCAAGTTCCATGTGATCGAGGGCGATATAAGATACAAATCCCTGCTCGGAAGACCCTAAATTCACAATATGAGGGCAGTCCCTTCAACCCTTCACCAAATGATGAAATTCCCAATGCCAGATGAAGTAAAAACTATGTATGGGGAAAAACATGCTGCCAAAGAAATATTCACGGTCGATGAGGTGATACCTATATTAGCACTTTCGTTGACTAAATGATCGGAGCCCAAAGAAAAACAGGAAGCTAAATAGCAACCACAACCACCAGACTTGACCCAGTCGGAGAAGTAGGGAATGGACCAGGATGATGACTACTGGATCCCTCGATCCTTCATAATCCCCGAGGATTCTGACGCTGCCAAATCGACAGTCTAAGAGCTGGAGCAAGTTAAGCTAATCGAGTACCTGCCCGAGCGAAAGTTATATTTGGGCATGGGGTTAACCCCCGTGCTCAGGGAAAAACTTATTAAATTTCTTATCGATAATATGGATTGTTTTACTTGGTCCCTCTTAGATATGACAGGGACCCAACTGGAGATCACTAAACATCGATTGAGCTTGGATCTGAAGTTTTGACCAGTAAAACAAAAGAGAAGGCCCCAGTCCGGGGTACAATATGCATTCATCAAGGACGAGGTAACCAAACTTCTCAAAATAGGATCCATTCGGGAAGTAAAGTATCCTGAATGGTTAGCAAACGTACTCGTAGTCCCTAAAAAAGGGAACAAACATAGAATGTGTGTAGACTATAAAGATTTAAACAAAGCGTGCCCTAAAGACTAATTTCCTCTACCGAATATCGATCGAATGATCGATACAATGGCCAACGACGAGATCCTTACTTTTCTCGATGCCTCCTCCGGGTACAATCAAATTCAACTGAACCCGGAGGATCAGGAAAAGACTTCGTTCAACACCAAGTACGACACCTATTGTTATAACGTAATGTCATTTGGGCTAAAACATGCTGGTGCTACTTACCAATGCCTAGTAAACCGAATGTTCAAAGAACAAATAGGTAAATCAACGGAGGTCTATATTGACGATATACTCAATCCGGAGAAATGTGCATTCGAGGTCGGATTGGGCAAGCTCCTCGGCTTTATGGTGTTGAATCGGGGGATCGAGATCAACCCAGATAAAATCAAGGAAATTAAAGACATCACAGTCGTGGATAGTGTTAAGGTCGTAGAAAGATTAATGGGGCGGATAGCTGCCCTAGGCCGGTTCATCTCGAGGTCTTCAGACATAAGTCACAAGTTCTTCTCACTGCTGAAAAGAAGAACAATTTTGCTTGGACCACGAAATGCCTAAAAGCATTGGAATAATTAAAGCGGTACCTCTCGAGCCCACCACTACTTCATACTCCAAAAGCGGACGAGCAACTCTACTTATACTTATCAATCTCGGAAGTCGCGGTAAGTGGGGTCCTAGTTCGAGAGGAGCAAGGTACGTAATTTCCTGTTTACTATGTTAGTACAACTTTAGGTGAGGCCGAGACCCGCTACCCACACTTAGAAAAATTAGCACTTGCTCTAATAATCGCCTTTAGGAAATTAAAACCATATTTTCAATGTCACCCAATTTGTGTGGTGACCACTTATCCTCTTCGCAATGTTTTGCATAAGCCTGAACTCTCGTGTCGATTAGCCAAATGGGCTGTCAAAATCAGTGGGTATGATATCTAATATCAATCCCGAACAATCGTCAAGTCTCAAATCTTGGCAGGCTTCGTAGTCGACTTCACGCCAGCCCTCGTACCCGAGGTCGTACATCCTCGGGGGTGTGGATAATTTTCACAGATGACGCTTCGAACGTGAAAGGGTCTGGGCTAGGCATCATTTTGAAGCCGCCTACGGAAAATACAATTAGACAGTCTATCAAAACTTCTAAGTTGACTAACAATGAAGCCGAGTATGAGGCCATGATTGCAGGTCTCGAGCTAGCTAAGAGTTTGGGATCAGAGGTCATCGAGGCCAAATGTGAATCTCTACTCATGGTAAACCAAGTCAACAGAACCTTCGAGGTTAGAGAAGATTGAATGCAGAGGTACTTGGAAAAACTATAGGTGATGCTACATCGGTTTAAAGAATGGACCCTACAACACTTACCTCGAGAACAAAACAGTAAGGTCGATGCCCTTACATATATGGGGTCATTGGTCGAAGATGGCAAAATTAGCTCGGGGACTGTCGTACAACTTTCAGTGTCAGTAATTGAAGAAGGCTACACTGAAATAAATTCCACGAGCCCAAATTGGGATTGGCGGAATAAATATATCGAGTACTTAAAAAATGGGGATCTTACATCAGATCCTAAGAAGTCGAGGACTATACGTACAAAGGACGCACTATTCACATTGGCCGAATATGGGACATTATATAGACGGATGTTCGATGGAACAATGGAAACATGTTTGGTTCTTGGAGACACCAACTACGTCCTACGGGAAGTTCACCAGGGCACTTGCGGAAACCATTCCGGTGCCGAATCATTGGTTAACAAAGTCATCGGAGCAGGATACTATTGGGACAATATGGAAAAGGATACTAAGGAATTCATTCGGAAGTTTGACAAGTGCCAAAGATATGCACCGATGATCTACCAACCCAGAGAACAACTCCATTTGGTCCTATCCCTATGGCCGTTCATGAGATGGGGTATGGATATCATCGGCCCACTATCATCGGCACCAGGTAAAGATAAATTCATTTTATTTATGACTGACTATTTCTCTTAGTGGGTTGAAGCACAGGCCTTCGAAAAAGTCAAAGAAAAAGAAGTTATTGACTTCATCTGGGACCACATTATATGTCGATCCGGAATGCTTGCCGAGATTGTATGCGATAATGAAAAGCAATTCATCGGCAGCAAGATAAAAAAGTTACTCGAACACCACAAAAAAAAGGATCTCGTCGATGCCATATCATCCTAGCTAGAACTGTCACGCACAAAAATCGAGGGGCACGACCGGCGCTCAACCGAGCAAGCCCGACTGAGCAAGCCTGTTAGGTTTCATTCTACCCAAACTAATTCATGAATAAATAGGAGATAAATTCTATCTATCATACTTTATAAATATTTCATTAATTTCCATTTTTGTTTTCATTAGAAATTTCAGTCATAATATCCAGAATATTACAATATTTGTAGATATGATGAAAAACATATTTGCCAAATACAAATATTTCTATTTTAATTCCAATACCCGACACCACCCACAACATGTCTATGAAGAGAAATATGGAAATGCCGGCAACAAGGCTCCCGCTATACCTCAAATGAAAAGTACACGACAACCAAATGACAAGACCCCAAAATGGAGTGGGGATCACCAAGTTAGCTGGAAAGAACATACCGCCATCGCTGATCGTTGCTGCCTACTGTGGAAACACCTGCATCCATTAAAGATGAAGCACCCCCGGTAAAAGAGACATTAGTACTGTCGAATAGTACTAGTATATGTGAACAATTCCACTCTAAAATAGAATAAGCAATAAAACAGGTAGGAAAGCAGTCATGGAAATCACATAGCGCTTCACAGGAATAGAGAGTCACAAGTAGGGGTCACATTGTTTCTTATTTCGTCTTTCCATCCTTTTGATTAATAGTCTCTTAATGGAAAGTGCCAAAATTTATAATTCCACTGTGTCTTTTTACACGGAGTCCGGCCTCGGCCCGACCAGCTAAGATATCCCTAGTTAAACATCACCAACATCATAATTTATATTCATTGTGCTCGTTCAAAGTGTGGACTTGTGCGAACTCATTTGGAATTTTAGCGTATTATGAAATTTTCCAATTTGACTTAGACCTAGGGCGCTCCTTGGAACCCACCTTACTTTTTATATGACATATACAATTATTTACCATATAGAATTCATTTTCATCATATTTATAGCACATAAAATATTATAATTAGCTTACCTAGCACCCCAAAATCCTAAATTACTTAGCAAACTTTTCCGGAGCCTTACTGGAACGGACAGGCCGAGTTGAAAAACAAGACCATCATTCAAAATCTAAAGAAAATATTGAACGACGCTAAAGGAAAATTGAGAGAAATATGGCTTGTGGTCCTCTAGGCATATCGAGCAATGTCAAAATCCAGTATGGGGGCAACGCCGTTCTCCCTATTTTACGGCGCCGAAGCTCTGATCCTGGTCGAAGTCGGGGAACCAAGCGTCAGGTTTTGATATACAACGGAAGAGCCAAATGACAAGGCTATGAATACAAGCCTCTAATTATTGGATGAAAAATGGGACGCTTCCCTCATTTGAATGACCGCACAGAAGCAGCAGATCGAAAGGTACTACAACTGAAGAGCCAATCTTCGACGCTTTAAAATCGAGGATTTAGTTATGAGAAAGGACACTCTCAATACTCCATATCCTAATGAAGGAAAACTTGGCCTGAATTGGAAAGGACCGTATCTGGTCCTCGGTATCATCGGAAGGGATCCTACAAGCTTTGCTTAATGAAAAGTGAACAATTACCGAATAATTGGAACATATCACTCCTCAAACAATATTATTGCTAAGGTATGGCCTTCTCCATTTTCATTTATATTTTATACGAACTATCTGCAGGTGTTCGATCGAAGACCTCAAAGGATCCTCCAAGCACGAAGCCTTAAGGTCTAAAAGCACGTGTTGCACTCTTTTTCCCTTAGACCGGTTTTTTTCCCAAAATGAGTTTTTTTGGTGAGGTTTTTAACGAGGTAACCATTGTTCTTGCTAACTTTGAGAAATTCAACAGTATGTGAGGCTTCTTTACAATCAACCTCAAAATCTAGGGGGCATCACCCTCCGATGATTACAAGGAAAATACTTCGTGTCGACAGGGTCTCGATAGGTAGATTTTGTAAAGGGCCAAACAATCAAATGTACCGTGTCCATGTAGGTTACTCGAGCTCCAAATGGAAAAATATGTATGCATGTATAATCTATTGAAAGAAGTATTTTTTACCAGATGCTCCATGCCTTAGAAAAATTTACACTTTATAATTTCATACTTATGATCTATTGAAGAAACTGTCTTAAGGGCCGATCACAACCGAAGTTCAAATAATTTACCCCATACTCGGAGACTGTCGCCAAAATCTGACATGATCAAATTATCAAATATCGACACCATAAGACCTTAAATAGTAAATCCTCGATTCTTTAGGCCAAGGCCACCCCACTCGGGAAATAAGCCCAAGAGGAAGATGCCAAGGCTATGGCGAAACTAACACGGTTTGGAGACGTCCGAATTCTGTAATGAAAATAGGACTTTGAATCCTTTTATAAACCGGTTAAAAAGGCTACCCTTGGCAAACATCAATCCTCAAAAAACCCTAAAGGGTATCAATTATTCGAACCTACAAACTTGTATACGGCCGAAATCGGAGAGCCTAATTTTGAGACCGTTATTGCATCCCATGAATGACCTCGGGGAGCTCGAAGCAGAATTCATTGTTCGACCCTGAGGTGTATCCCTCGAGGAAGCACATTGAAGGCTCATTGAGCTAGACCCCGGTGCAGTATAAATCGGTGACCATCGTGAAAAGGCGAAAAATTCCCAAGGGCACGTGGCTAGAGCTGACCAAGTCTGCAAGAGTGGTACAAGTCCGTACCAAGCCATTAAATAGTTGTGCCAGCTGTATTTCTTTGTAATAATTACACATGTACTATGGGGATTCCCCCTCATATATAAAGGGGATCCTTGTCATTTTTTGGGACAGATAAATATTGAACACAACAAGAACGTTCTCTGCCTTCTTAACATAATCAACATTTGTTCTACAGATTTATTGCCTTTCATTTATCGTGTTCAATAATAGTTCTTCATTTATTGATCATTATTGATCATAAAGGATTACCCCTGAGGCCCTCCATACTGTTATTCCTCCATCGACCGTCCTCTGTTAGGCACTATAGTTCGACCTCACGGCCCTGCTTCGGCCAGGTCGAGACCCTGTTTTGTAACAGCTTGGTTGCATATCACTAATTTTCTTTACTCTTACCTTGTTCTCGTGGCTCATACTTAGCATCTATTTCCTAACAACTAGTATAAAAATAAATCACATATTTTTAGAACCACAAAATCAAATATAATTGTCGTTACCATTTTCAAGGTAAACAGTTTGGCACCCACCGTGGGGCTAACAATAATAGCGATTGTTTTAGTGTTGGTTTTATAAAATCACAAGTTATTATTCACACTTTTTATTATCCAAGAATCTTTGATTTCAGGTCAAAAAATGTCTAACTCAGTGAATGCACATGAAAACAACGGTCCTGAAGATCATGGAGAGAACGTGTAGCTTTTTCAGGCGCCGTTGTACCGCTGCAAAACCCTAGGGTGGAACCAACACCAATCCCCGTGAATGTGCGCTCACACAACGCCCAACATGTCGATAAAAGTTCTCATACCAACGGAAGTGTCCGCCGGGAAAGCCAACATAAAGCGAAAAAAAATCCAGCTCGGGAGGAAAGAGAAGTTAGCCTTTATGTCATTTTTGAGATGTTACAGGCACAACAAGTGGCTATTCCTCAGCTACAAAGCCATCAAAAAATCCCATGCGCAACACCGTCGAAAACGGCTCCTCGAGTCGAGCAGGCACCAGAAAAAGAGTCGAGATCGAGCAACGAAAGACATTAGCCATATGCCAAAGATCAAAGAGATACTCCAAGACGAGATATGCCTCGAAACGACCTGATTATAATTTGGGGCCAGAATTCTCGGTGACTTATGAGCAAAACCAGGTTTGACAGACATTCGAGGCCGATGCAGGCACCCCTACTATCAGAATACAATTTCAACGTCGATGTCTCAAACACCGTATCAGCCATGGGCAAGATCAGAGATACCAGGTGGTCGAAACCCGCGCAGTCAGATACTTCCTGAAGAGACCCCAGCTTAATGTATGGATATCACGGCATCCACAGTGACAGGACCGATTATTGTATGCAGCTTCGAGAGGAGGTGGCTCGGCTGATCGGCGAAGGGCATCTTCAAATTCCTCAGCAATCAAGCCAAGAGCCACTTTCGAGGAAGAGATGCGAAATAGAGGAACGAACCAAAAGAACCTCAGCACCTCACTCACGTGATCATTGGAGGAACCGACGTCCCTCAAGGATCCGTGATCAAATGGACAGAAGTACCCGCCGCAACAGAAAAGAAAACTCAGAGCTATATACCCGAGGACATTCTTGCATTCAATAAAGAAGACTTCGAGACCTTGTCTTAACCACATAATGATGCACTGTTAATTTCCTTTCTCTTGAGTAACATTCAAATTAAACTTGTGCTCGTGGATCCAGGTAGCTCAGCCAACATAACTAGGTCGAAGGTGGTGGAGCAGCTTGGACTGCTCGATCAAATCGTACCCACCTCTCAAATCCTCAATGGATTCAACATGGAGAGCGAGACAACGAAGGGGGAAATCATCTTCCCGGTCAACGTGTCCGGTACAGTTCAAAACACCCAGTTTCATGTCATCGAAGACGACATGAGATACAATGCCTTGATTGGAAGGCCGTGGATACACAACATGAGGGCAGTATCATCAACTCTTCATCAGATGATGAATTTCCCAACAAAATATTGTGTAAAAACAGTATAAGGAGAGCAACATTCGGCAAGGGAAATTTTTGAGGTGCACATCATGGCACCAACATACATACCCTCCACCTCGGAGGTGCCAGAAGACAAACAGGCAACCGGGGATGATGAAGAAGAATTCCTCACTCCTCGAACCTTCATCGTCCCCGAAGAATAGGATGCAACAAATTCAACGATTGAAGAGCTGGAGCAGGCTGTTTTGATCGAACATCTCCCAGACCAAAAGGTATACCTGGGAACGAGGTTAACCCCCAAACTCAGGAAAAAACTCATTCAATTCCTTATAGGCATGACAGGGATCCTACCGGAAATAACCACCCATCGACTAAGCGTCGACCCCAGGTCCAAACCGGAAAAGTAAAAAAAGAAGACCTCAGTCCGAGGTAAAACATGCATTCATCAAGGACGAGGAATAAATTAAGAATGTTCATAGATTATAAAGACTTAAATAAAGCATGCCCTAAAGATTCCTTCTCATTTCCCAACATCGATCGCTTGATTGATGCCACGGCTGGCCATGGGATCCTCACTTTTCTCAATGCCTACTCCGAGTACAATCAAATTCGAATGAATCCTGAGGATAGGGAAAAGACTTCGCTCATCACGAAGTATGGTACATGCTACGATGATGTGATGCCCTTCGGGCTAAAAAATGCAGGAGCCATGTACCAACGGCTAGTTTATAAGATATTCGAACATCAAATAGGCAAATCCATGGAAGTTTACATTGATGATATGCGAGTTAACTCCATGCGTGTAGAGGACCATTTGATTCATTTGTAGGAAACATTCGACATCCTTAGAAGCTACAACATAACGCTCAATCCCGAGAAATGTTCCTTTAGAGTAGGCTCGAGAAAATTCTTAGGCTTCATGGTGTCAAACATGGGGATCCAGATCAACCCCCATAAAATCAAGGACATCGAAGAAATAGCGGTGATAAAAAATGTGAAGGCCATACAGCGGCTGACCGTACGAATAATGGCCTTGATCTGGTCCATCTCGAGGTTTTAGGAAAAGAGTCAACATTTCTTCTCCTTTCTCAAAAAGAAAAACAACTTCGAGTGGACTCAAGAATGCCTACATGCCTTAGAGGAACTGAAGCGATATCTATCAAGCCCACATTTACTCCACACCCCGAAGGAGGGTGAAACGTTGTACTTATATCTGGCCATATATGAGGTAGCGGTAAGTGGTGTGCTGGTTTGAGAAGAACAAGGTACGCAATTCCCGATCTACTATGTAAGTTGGACCATAGGAGATGCCGAAACAGGTATCTGTACTTAGGAAAATTAGCTCTTTCATTAATAAGTGCATCTCGAAAATAAAAGCCTTATTTTCAATGTCATCGCATTTGTGTTTTAACAATGTATACTCTTCGAAGAAGATTGTATAAACCCGAATTATCAGGTCGATTGGCCAAATCGGAATTGGGGGATATATAGAATATCAACCCCGAACAACTATCAAGTCCCAAATTTGGTGGACTTCATGACTGATTTTATGCCCGCCCTTGTGCCCGAGGTAGAGAAAGAGCTCTTGCTAAAAACAGGCACATCGTCAGGGGTATGGACTCTATTCACCGACGGTGCCTCGAACGTGAAAGGGTCTGGGCTTGGCATAGTTCGAAACCTCCTACGGGGCGGTATGCTTAGATAATCCATAAAACCTGCAAAGTTGACTAACAACGAAGCCGAGTATGAGGCTATGATTGTAGGTCTCGAGTTGGCCAAGGGCCTGGAGCAGAAATCATCGAAGCAAAATGTGATTCCTTTCTGGTAGTAAACCAAGTAAATGGGAGCTTCGAGGTTCGAGAAGACAGGATGCAGAGATACTTAGATAAACTTGAAGTCACATTGCATCGCTTCAAAGAATGCACTCTGGTCCACATACCTCGAGAGCAAAACAGCAAGGCTGACACACTCGCAATCCTGTGATCATCCATTGAAGAAGATGACATACTCCCCAGGACTGTTCTACAGCTATCCAAGTCGGTGATCGAAGAAGGACATGCCATGATCAACTCCACCAGTCTGACATGGGATTTGAGAAATACGTACACCGATTATTTAGAAATTGGGAAGCTACCCCCGGACCCAAAGGAGTCGAGGGCCCTGCGAACCAAAGCAGCCCGATTTTCACTCGATGAAAATGGAACTCTATACAGAAGGAACTTCGATGGGCCCTTAGAAGTATTCTTGGGACCGGGGGACACTAATTACGTGCTCCGAAAAATACACGAGGGCACCTGCGAAAATCACTTTGGTGTCGTTTCCTTAATTCGAAAGGTGATCAGAGCAGGTTACTATTGGGACTAAATGGAGAAGGACACCAAAGAATTCGTCCGAAAATGCGACAAGTGCCAGAGATTTGCACCAATGATTCACCAACCCGGTGAACAACTACATTCAATCTTATCTCTATGGCCGTTCATGAAATGGGGAATGGACATTGTCTGTCCCCTACCAACGGCACCAGGTATGACTGACTACTTCTAAAAATGGGTGGAAGCTCAGGCCTTCGAGAAGATAAGAGAAACGGAAGTCATCGAGTTTATTTGGGATCATATCCTGTGTCGATTCGGGATCCCCTCCGAGATAACATGTGATAACGGGAAGTAGTTCATCGGAAGCAAAGTAACAAAATTCCTCGAGGCTAATAAAATCAAAAGGATCCTATCAACGCCCTACCACCCATGTGCAAATGGTCAGACCGAATCCACAAATAAATCCATCATTCAAAACTTTAAAAAGAATTAGAAAATGTGAAAGGAAAATGGAGAGAAAAGTTGCCCGAGGTGCTAAGGGCATATCGAACAACTTCAAAATTGAGCACAGGAGACGTCATTCTCTTTGGTATATGGGTCCGAGGCTTTGATACCGGTCGAGGTAGGAGAGCCAAGCGCCAGATTCTGACACGCCATCGAGTAATTAAGCAATGAGGCCATGATTACAACCCTCGAACTGTTACATGAAAAGCGAGAGGCTTCGCTGGTCCGAATGGCCGCCCAAAAACAAAGGATCGAAAGATATTATAACAGTAGAAAGAACCTCCGACATTTTGGGGTCGGGGACTTAGTCCTAAGGAAGGTCACCCTCAACACTCGAAACTCAAATGAAGGGAAACCAGGCCCGATCTGGGAAGGACCATACCACGTATATATGCCAGCAAGGTTTTTAACGAGGTAACATATATATTCTAGCTAAGGAAAACTCAGCAAGTATTCAAGGCTTCTTCTCAATTAACCTCGAATACTGGGGGGCATCACCCTCGGTGATCATCTTTTAGGGAGAATCAAGTTACGCCTAAGAAGACCTCGATAGGAAAACGTTGTATTGGGCCAAACAGTCAAATAAATCGTGTCCATATAGAACAATCAAGCCTCTGAAGGCAAAAACATGTACACATGTATCAAGTAATCAAAGAAAACCTCTCTTCTTGTCAAAACACTTTTTTCCTTAAAGAAGTTTACTACTTTCACGCAAAACGGCTCAAGGGCCAGAAATCCTCGATCACTCGGGGACTATTGTCGATAGTCAGCTCATCGAGCCATCAAAATCAAATTTATAAGACCTCAACGAGGCAAATTCAAATTCGTAAGCCCTCCATGAGGAAACCTCGATCTCGTAATCCCTCCATGAGGCAACATTGAACCTGTAAGCCCTCCATGAAGAAACCTCGAGCTCGTAAGCCCTCCATGAGGCAACATTGAACTTGTAAGCCCTCCAAGAAGAAACCTCGAGCTCGTAAGCCCTCTATGAGGCAACATTGAACCTGTAAGCCCTCGATGAGACAAAATCAAATTCATTATCCCTCAATAAGGCAACACAAAATCTGTAAGACCTCAATAAAGCATGCCTAAATTTGTAAGACCTTGAAAAGACATAATACTGATATTAAAGTCAAGTCTATATATTCGAACTTATAAGACCCCTAAAAAGGCATACAATCGATATAGACGCCGAGGCTACCTCAGTCGGGGACTAAAAGGCTACGGCCAAACATAAGGACTACGGTCATATCAAAAGGCTCCGGCCAAATAAGCGTGGCTCGGAGACATCTGACTGCCGCCATAAAACTACAGGCCTCCAAATACTTAAAAAATACTTCGAAAAGAACCGCTTAATCAGGCTACCCTCGTCTTAAGCAAAAGAGATTCGATCATATCAGCTCCAAACAATGAGAGGGCTTCGAGACAATCAGCCTTCAAGAAAAAGGCTTCGAATATTCAGCGTTCGAGCGAACCTCCCGAGTTGCTCGTTTTTAATCACATATTGACTCAGAATCCAGGTTCTGTCGAGCCTTCGAAGAGTCTGACGAACACAAAGACTTTAAAAAAGTCTTTAAAAAGGGAAGACTATAGCCATACTACAGGTTGTATCAACCCAATATAAAGAGCCTAAGGGCCAATTTGTAAGACCTCGATGAGGCAACACCGCGCTTGTAAAACCTTAAAAGGGCACAACCCCGATATAAAGGCCAAGGCCATAATATCGAACTTATAACACCCCTAAAAAGTGCATACCCTCGATATCAAGGCCGAGGCCATCCCCCTCGGGGACTAATCAAAAGACCTCGATGAGGCAAAATCAAGCTTATAAGACCTCAACGGCAAGCATCAAGGGTCTCCCTTCGAGATTTGCATCGGGCATGCTCATTGCTTCTTCAGTCTCGAGCGAAAGCCTCCCCATCAACTCCTTCTGAGAATCAGTAGCATCTGTTAGACGGTGCCCGAGCGAGATGGCCAAATAATGAAAGGGCTTCGACACCATCAACCTTCAAGAAAAAGACTTCGAATATTCAGCCTTCGAGCGAACCTCCCGAGGTGCTCGTTTGTCATCACATATTGACTCATAATCCAGGTTCTGTCGAGCCGTCAAAGAGCCATACGAACAAAAAAAACTTCAAAAAAAGTCTTTAACTAGGGATGACTATAGCCATACTACAGGTCGTATCAACCCAATATAAAGAGCCTAAGGGCCAATTTGTTAGACCGCGATGAGGCAACACCGCACTTGTAAAACCTTAAAAGGTAACAACCCCGATATCAAGGCTAAGGCCATAATATCGAACTTATAAGACCCCTAAAAAGGGCATACCCTCGATATCAAGGCCGAGGCCATCTCACTCGGGGACTAATCAAAAGACCTCGATGAGGCAAAATCAAGCTTATAAGACCTCAACAGAAAGCATCAAAATCAAAACCACAAAAGCAGAGACGAAGACCAAATGAAAGATCTATTTTATATAAATGATGGTACTGAAGTACATTTACAACACTCCCACAGGAAGCCTTTTTTGAGACCTAGTCTATCATTATTATCGGGGACTTCGTCTTCTCCCCCTCGGGAACTTTGTCTTCACCAACCTCCTCGGGACTAGCATCCTCACCAGCTCTTTCCTCATCGTCTTCAACATCGGCTTCATAATTGGTAGAGAGGAGGAACTTGGCATTAATCTCGTCTTCCTTAGCCTGCTTTATCTCTTCCGAGAGACCAAATCCCTTATCGTGAATCTCCTCAAGGGTCTCCCTCCGAGATTTCCTCGGGCATCCTCATTTCTTCTTCAGTATCGATCGAAAGCCTCCCCGTCAACTCCTTCTGAGAACCAGTAGCATCTGTTAAACAGTGCCCATTCCCTTCGGTGTATCTTCCGAAGTCTCACAATGTATTTCCGTACCGAGAACAGTTATGGCTACGCTTTTTCCAGTATCACAACAAGGCGTGCTGCCCCCGAAATTAGGAAAGCACTCAAAAACTTCAAGTGGTAAGATATTAATACTCTCACAGGAATTTTTCCCTAAAAAATATAACATATATGTGAATTTACTTGGACTCGAATTCAGGGAAAAGAAGAATTGGTGAAGCATGTCCCAACATCGAAATTTATCTACCACATGAGGGAATATCTTCTAGTTATCTTCTCCCCGCCAAGGAATGGCCCGACCAGCTCTATAGATAGCTATATCTTCTTTAGATTGAGGGATCTTCACTTGCACCGCCTTCTCCCAATGGAAATCAACCTTTGCCTTTCAAATATCGGTCACAGGACCAGCATATCGAGACATGGGCTTGCATCGGCCCGCTACCGAGGAAGATTTATCAGCCTCAAAATCAGATGACGTTTCACAGGTTCCGAGGAGGAACTCCTAAACAAGAGGGAGAACTTCCATTTTGCTCTTAGACGAGCGTGAAGAAGAAGGGGTTTTAGTTTTTTGAGGGACCATCTTAGAAGTTTTTACCATGACTATGTTAAAATTTCAGAGATGAAAGCAGAAGCTGCTAAGTAGAGATTTGAAGATGTTGCAAAGGGTGAAAATTTGAAAAAATAAGGGTTGGAATATTTATAGAGGTTTTTTAAGCGTGTTTGAGAAGTTGAAAGGGCAGCAAATAGCGGTTCAAGGGCTTTTCGAGAATCGTGCTCTGTGCAACCTTTCTTTCACATCAGTTGATGACCTCACGTGGCTGACGTCATGATGGAGATATCTAAGAGCCAAGAATTCAAGATGGTTCCTTATCATTTCATTTTAAGAAACGCGAGGACTATCTATATACAGCCAAAATCGGAAAGCCCGATTTTGAAACCGTTAAGGCATCCCATGGCTGACCTCGAGGAGCCCGAAGTGGAATTCATTGTTCGATCCCGAGGTATATCCCTCGAGGAAGCACATTGAAGGCTCATTGAGGTCGACCCCAGTGTAGTATAAATCGGATACCATCGTGGAAAGGCGGGGAATTCCTAAGGGCACGTGGCTAGAGCTGACCAAGTCTGTAAGAGTGGTACAAGTTAGTACCAAGACATTAAATATTTGTTGTATACGATAAAATCGGGGAAGCCCAATTTTAAGGCTCCTACAGCATTTCGAGCCTCGACCTCGACTGTATCAGAGCAGAACCTGAAGTTAAGCCCGGAGGTGAACTCCTCGGAGAAGCATTCCGAGGGGTCGATGTACCTCGAAACGGGGCAAGATTCGAAGATCGACATAGAAAGGCGGGAAAACCCTAAAAGGCACGTGATTAAAGCTGACAAAGTACACAAAATAGTACAAGCCCATACCGTGGCATTAAATAGTTGTACCAGCCATCTCTCTTTGCATTAATTACACATGTAATATGTTGGGATTCCCCCTCATAATAAAGGGGACCCTTGTCACTTTGAAACATATATGATATTCAATACAAGAACAAGAGCATCCTCTACTCTCTAACTAAAACATTCTCTACAATTGTTTCATTGATTTATTACCTTTCATTTATTGTGTTCATTAGTTGTTCTTTATTTATTAATTGTTATTAATCGCAAATAAGCCACATTTGAGGACTTCAATACTGTTATATCATCCTCGGAAGCCCTTTGTCAGGCTCCTAAGATCGACCTCGAGGCCCATCCCAACCGACCTCGAGGAGTATTCTGACCAGCCTCGAGACCAGTTCCTTCGCTGCTCAGTTTGCTCAATCTTATTACCTTTAGCTTTTATCTCGTTTTTCCACTATTCACTTAGCATCTACTGCCTAAACAACTTGTGTTGAAATAGATCATGTATTTTAGAACCACATAATCAAATATAATTGTAATTACCATTTTCAAGGTAAACAGTTTGGTGCCCACCGTAGGGATAAAAATAATAGTGATTGTTTTAGTGCTGGTTTTCTAAAAACACAAGTTATTCTTTACACTTTTTCTTGTCCAAGAATCTTCAATTTCAGGTCAGAAAATGTCTAACTCAATAAATGTACATGAAAACAATGATCCTAAGGATCACAGAGAGAACGGACCAGAAGAACCCCAACACGCCATTCACATGATTATCGGAGAAACCGGTATCCCACAAGAACCCATGCTCAAATGGGCCAAGGTGCCCATCACCGCAAAAGGACAATCTCAAAGTTATTCTCTTAAAGGAACTATTGTGTTCAAAGAAGAAGATATCGAAGCCTTGTCCCATCCGCACAATGATGTGCTAGTAATTTCTCTTCTTTTAAATAACGTTCAAATTAAGCATGTGCTCGTGGATCCAGGTAGCTTGGCCAATATAATCCAATTCGGGGTAGTAGAGCAGCTTAAGCTACTAGACCAAATCGTACCCGATTCTCGATCCCTCAGTGGGTTTAACATGACAATCGAAACAAAAAAGAGAGCAACCACCCTCCCAGTCAATGTGTCTGGTACAGTTACGGAAACAAAGTTTCATGTCATCGAAGGTAACCCGAAATACAACGCCCTGCTCAGAAGGCCATGGATACACAGCATCAGGGCAATACAATTGAATCTCAACCAGATGTTGAAATTCCCAACTAAAGATGGCGTAAAAATGGTATATGGTGAGCAACACGCAGCCAAGGAAATGTTCGCAGTACATGGCATGGCACTGGTGCCTATATACTCCACCTCGGAGGGGTAGAAGATAAATAGGTCCCCGATGATGATGAAGAAGACTTCCTCGCCCCTCGAACCTTCATTTCCCCCAAAGAGTCGGATGCTACCAAATCAACGGTGGATGATCTGGAACAAGTTCTTTTGATAAAGCATCTTCCAGATCAAAAGGTATACCTGGGAACGGTATTAACCCCCGAACTCAGGAAGAAACTCATTCAATTTGTTATTAACAACGTTGATTGCTTCGCTTGGTCCCATTTAGACATTAAAGGAATCCCGCCGAAAATAGCCACCAATCAGCTAAGCGTCGACCCCAGGTTCAAATCGGTGAAGCAAAAAGGGAGGCC
Source organism: Nicotiana paniculata (assembly GCA_005239505.1). Classification (NCBI taxonomy): domain Eukaryota; kingdom Viridiplantae; phylum Streptophyta; class Magnoliopsida; order Solanales; family Solanaceae; genus Nicotiana; species Nicotiana paniculata. The sequence continues at coordinate 6,662 of MDKI01127132.1, read as the reverse complement.
TCAATACGAGGTAAAGTATGCGTTCGTCAAAGACGAGGTAACTAAACTCCTCAAAATAAGGTCCATCAGGGAAGTAAAATATCCCAAATGGTTGGCCAATGTAGTAGTGGTTCCAAAAAAAGGGAACAAGTTAAGAATGTGCGTAGATTATAAGGACTCAAATAAAGCATGCCCTAAAGATTCATTCCCGCTCCCTAACATTGATCGATTGATTGATGCCACGGTTGGCCACGTGGTTCTCAACTTTCTCATTGCCTACTCCGAGTATAATCAAATTCAAATGAACCCCGAGGATAGGGAAAGAAAATTCGTTCATCACGAAGTATGGCACATACTGCTACAATATAATGCCCTTCGGGCTAAAAAATGCAGGGTCCACGTACCAGCATCTAGTCAATAAGATGTTCGAACATCAAATAGGAAAATCTAGGGAAATTTACATTGATGACATGATAGTTAAGTCTCTGCGCGTAGAAGACCATTGCCTCATTTGCAGGAAAGTTTCGACAACCTTAGAAGTTACACATGATGCTCAACCCCGAGAAAATCAAGGCCATTGAAGAAATCACGGTGGTGAACAACATGAAGGCCGTACAGCAGTTGACCAAACGGATAACGGCGTTAGGCTGATTCATCTCGAGGTCATCAGATCGAAGCCATCACTTTTTCTACCAACTCAAAAAGAAAAACAACTTTGAGTGGACTCTGGAGTGCCACCATGCCTTGGAGTAATTAAAACAGTATCTCTCAAGCCCGCCTTTGCTCCACGCCCCAAAAGATGATGAAACGTTATACTTGTACTTAGCAATGTCCGAGGTAGTGGTGAGTGGCGTGTTGGTTTGAGATGAGCAAGGTACGCAATTTCCTATCTATTATGTAAGTTGAACCCTGGGAGATGCTGAAACCATGTACCCACACTTAGAAAAATTAGCTCTTGCATTAATAAATGCATCTCGAAAGTTGAAGCCTTATTTTCAATGTCACCGTATATGTGTTTTAACAACATATCCTCTTCAAAATATATTGCATAAACCTGAATTGTCAGGCCGACTGGCAAAATGAGTCATCGAGCTCGGGGGAGCCTCCAACGGCTATCAAGTTCCAAATTTTGGCGGACATCGTGGCCGACTTTACGTCCACCCTTGTGCCCGAGGTAGAAAAAGAACTTCTGCTAAAAACGGCCACATTATCAGGGGTATGTACCTTATTCACTGACGGTGCCTTGAGCGTGAAAGGATCCGGGCTCGGCATAGTTCTGAAGCCACCTACAGGTGGAATGATTAGACAATCTATAAAAACTACAATGTTGACTAACAACGAAGCCTAGTATGAGGCTATAATTGCAGGTCTCGAATTGGCCAAAAGCCTAGGAGCGGAAGTCGTCGAAGCAAAATGTGATTCCCTTCTGGTAGTAAAGGAGGAAAATGGGAGCTTCGAGGTTCGAGAGGACAGGATGAAATGGTACTTAGACAAACTTCAAATCACTTTGCATCCTTTAACGGAATGGACTCTGGTCCACATACCTCGGGAGCAAAATAGAGAGTCTGATGCACTCACAAACCTGGGAGCATCCGTTGAGGAAGATGACATACTCCCCGGGGCTGTTGTTCAGCTATCCAAGTCCATGATCAAAGAAGGCCATGCCGAAATCAAATCCACCAGCCTGACATGGGATTGGAGAAACATGTATATCGATTATTTAGTAAGTGGGAAACTACCCACGGACCCAAAAGAATCAAGGGCCCTTCGAACCAGAGCAGCCCAATTCTTACTTGACGAGAATTGAGCTCTATACAGGAGGGCCTTCGATGGGCCCCTAGCAGTATGCTTGGGACCAAGAGACATTGATTACGTGCTCCGAGAAATCCACTAGGGCACCTGCGGAAATCACTCCGATGCCGATTCTTTGATTCGAAATGTGATCATAGCAGGTTACTACTGAGACAGCCTGGAAAGGGACATCAAAGAGTGCATCCAAAAATTCGACAAATGTCAAAGATTTGCGCCAATGATCCACCAAATCGATGAAACAACTACATTCAGTCTTATCACCATCACCATTCATGAAGTGGGGAATGGACATAGTCGGTCCCCTACCAACGGTGCTAGGTAAAGCTAGATTTATTCTATTTATGACTGACTATTTCTCAAAATGGGTGGAAGCACATGCCTACGAGAAGATAAGAGAAAAATAAGTCATCTACTTTATCTGGGATCGTATCATGTGCCGATTCGGAATCCCCTCCAAGATAACGTGCGATAACGGGAAGCAGTTCATCACAGGAAAAATAACAAAATTTCTCGAGGATCAAAAAATTAAAAGAATCCTATCAATGCCCTACCACCCATGTGCAAATGGTCAGGCCGAGTCCATAAATAAAATCATCATTCAAAACTTGAAAAAGAAGTTAGAAAATGCGAAAGGAAAATGGAGAGAAATGCTACCCGAGGTGCTATGGGCATATCAAACAACCTTTAAACCAAGCACAGGAGAGACGTCGTTCTCTTTGGTATACGGGTCCGAGGCTTTGATACCGGTCGAGGTCAGAGAGCCAAGCGCCAGATTCCAACATGCCACCGAGGACTCAAACAAAGAGGCCATGAAAATATCCCTTGAACTATTAGACAAGAAGCGAGAAGCTTCGCTTGTCTGGATGGCCACCCAAAAACAAAGAATCGAAAGATACTATAACCGCAGAGCAAACCTCCAAAATTTCGGAGTCGGGGACTTAGTCCTAAGGAAAGTCACCCTAAACACTCGAAACCCTAATGAAGGGAAGCTAGGACCGAGCTGGGAAGGATCGTACCACGTAATTGGAGTAATCGATAAAGGGTCCTACAAACTCGGCACCATGGAAGGCGAGAAACTTCCAAACCATTGGAACATATCAATGCTCAAACGCTATTATTGCTAAGGTACAATCCTCTCCCTCCTTCCCTAACATTTTACACTAACCAATGAGCAGGTGTGCGATTGAAAGGAATCAAAACACCCTCCAGCTCGAAGGCCTTAGGTTTTAAAGCATGTGTTGTGCTCTTTTTCCCTCACGTTGGATTTTTTCCAAATGGGTTTTACTGGCAAGGTTTTTAACGAGGCAACATCCATATGCTACCTAAATAGAAAACACCAAGTATTCAAGGAATCTCTTCAATAAACCTCAAATATTGAGGGTCATCCCCCAGGAAGATCATCTCCTCGAAGAAACTAAAATATGCGAAAGAGGGTTTTGACAGGAGAACAATGTAAAGGACCAAACTGTCGAATGAATCGTGTCCATATAGAATAATCGAACCCTCGATGGTGAAACATGTATACTTGTGCCAAGTAATCGAAGAAGAATCTTTTATCATCAACACACTTCGCGCATCAAAGAAGTTTGCTATTTTCACAAGAAACGGCCTCAGGGCCAGGAATTTACCGACCACTCGAGAACTGTCCCCGACAGTCACTCCACCGAGCCATCAAAAATCAAAGTCATAAGACCTCAGGGCTGGGAACTTCGAACTCATATTCCCTCCACGAGGCAATATCAACGACATAAGCTCTCTATGAGGCAATATCAATTCTGACTCGGGGGCTATCCTCGGCAATCGACTCATAGCCGTAAGACCTTAGGGCTGGCAACTTCAAACTCGTAAGCCCTCCATAAGGCAATATAGACTCCGACTCGGGGACTATCCTCGACTATCGGCTCATCAAGCTATCTAACTTGAAGCCATAAGACCCCAGGGCAGGTAACTGCGAGCTCATAAGCCCTCTGTGAGGCACCAATGTAAGCCCTCCACAAGGCAATATCAATAGTATAAGCCCCCAACGAGGCAATATCAACAACTTTAGATGTCTCGGGGACTTCCATCGATGGTAACCCCATCAAAACGTCAGAAACCCGAAGCCTTAAGACCTCAGGGCCGGCAACATCAAGCTCACCACATGGAGCCATCAAAATTCGAAGCTGTAAGACCGCAAGACCGACAACTTCGAACTCATAAGCCCTCCATGAGGAAATATCAATGACATAAGCCCTCCATGAGGCAATATCAATTCTGACTCGGGGACTATCCTTGGCAGTCGACTCATAGTCGTAAGACCTTAGGGCTGGCAACTTCAAACTCGTAAATCCTCCATGAGGCAACATCAAAACTGTAAGATCTCAGGAAAGGCATGTATAAATTTGTAAGACCTTAAAAAGGCATACTCCCCATATCAAAGCCAAGGCTAGATATCGAACTTCTAAGACCCCTAAAAGACATACCCTCGATATAGACGTCGTGGCTATCTCATTCGGGCATTAAAAGGCTACAGTCAGATAAAATGACCGTCGTCATAAGGCTCCGACAAAACTAACGCGATACGGAGATGTCTGACTGTTGCCATAAAATCACAAGCCTGCAATTACTTCGAACAACTTCGAAAAGAACCGGTTAAAGGTTGTACCGACCTAAAGTGTAAGAGCCCAAGTCACCACCTACATCAAAGGTCGTATCGACCTAAAGTGTAAGAGCCAAAGCCGCCGGCAAGTCATACCGACCTAACGCGTCAGACCCCAAGTCGCCACCTACAAGTCGTACCGACCCAAAGCGCCTCAAGTCTGATTTGAAAACCTGAGGGCCGTTGAGCTCGAGTCGAAACCCGACTCGAAGACTAAGCCTGAAATGGTTAACTAAAGCACCTCAGGGCCAAATGCCTAAGAGCCCAAGTCGCCAGCTACCCCAAAGGTCGTACCGACTTAACGCGTAAGAGCCCAAATTGCCAGCTACATGTCGTACCGACCCAAAGTGCCTCAGGGCCGATTTGAAAACCTGAGGGTCGTTGAGCCCGAGTCGAAACGCGACTCGGAGACTAAGCCCGAAATGGTTAACTAAAGAAAATCAAGGCCAAATGAGTAAGAGCCCAAGTCGCTAGCTACACCGAAGGTCGTACCGACTTAACGCGTAAGAGCCCAAGTCTCCAGCTACAGGCCGTACCGACCCAAAGCGCCTCAGGGTCGATTTGAAAACCTGAGGGCCGTTGAGCTCGAGTCGAAACCCGACTCGGAGACTAAGCCCAAAATGGTTAAATAAAGCACCTCAGGGCCAAATGCATAAGAGCCCAAGTCACCAGCTACACCGAAGGTCGTATCGACTAAACGCGTAAGAGCCCAAGTCGCTAGCTACAGGTGGTACCAACCCAAAGCGCCTCAAGTTTGATTTGAAAACCTGAGGGCCGTTGAGCTCGAGTCGAAACCTGACTCGGAGACTAAGCTCGAAATGGTTAACTAAAGCGCCTCAGGGCCAAATGAGTAAGATCCCAAGTCGCCAGCTACACCGAAGGTCGTACCGACCAAATGTGTAAGAGCCCAAGTCGCCAGCCTAAAAGGCCTCAGGGATAATTTATAACTACAAGGGTTTCATTTTTAAGTCCTATTAATCGGACTAATCATCGACAGGCATCAAAGCCTATTCCAAGAAACCAAAAAAGAAACAAGGAATAACGAAAGGCCTTCTATATATGATAAAGTCCACGAAGCATATTTACAAAGCTCAAAATCAGAGCCCTTACACAGGGAGAGTGGATAAACGAAAACATACTCTTCAGCTAGGGTGTGCCTTCAACGGCTCCCTCGGAGATTATACTTTCAGCGGCTTGGCCCTCGGCCCCCGGGTCTTCAATGGCCCCTTCTCCCTCGGGGACTTCACCCTCATCTTCATCATCTTCCGAGCCACTGCTCGAATCATCTTCGGAAGCAAGCAGTGCCTCCGATTCCTTTCTAGGGTCTTCACCCTCTCGATCTCAGCAGACAAGTCGAGGCCCCCTGCATGAACATCCTCGAGAGCCTACCTTCGAGATTTTAATCGGGCAAGCTCCAGCTCGGTCAAGCTTAAACTCGGCCTCCTCGGCTGCTTTCCTAGCCTGGGCGTTTGCAGCAGCGACATCAACTTTATACGAGGCTGTGAGTGCATAAAATTCATCCTTAATTAAAGATAACGCAGTGGCTGATTCAGCATAGAAGTCCTTATATTTGCTACTTTCAGCCCTTGCATCACGAAGGCAATACTCAATGGAGAATAACTTCCCTTGAAGGGTGTCTCTCTCAAAGGTTTTCTCACTCACACACTACTTAATTCCAAGGATCTCAGCATCCCTGGCTCTGAATCCTTCTCGCATCAGGACATCTTTCTCCTTAAGCTATGAAGATCGCCCGGCAAGGGTTAAGTACTGATATCAATTACAAAAAAAAAGCACAGGAAGGCTACGTTACCTGCTCATCAAGATCGCTCTGTTCCCGAGATACCGTTTCTAAACGAGCTCGAAGGTCCAACGTCTCTCCCTCTTTTTGGGCGAGAAGAGACCTGAGCTCATCCGCCTCCGATAAGAACCTCCTGCACTTCCCTTCGTAATAAGTCAGCTCGAACTGAAACTTGGATGTGGTCTTATTGTAAAGCACTTTCTCCTAAAATAAGAGGAGTCAGAGAAATGATAATCAAAGCTCAAAACAATCAATGAAGAAATTACTTATTTGCAAAGCTTCTCAGCTTCTTCAAAAATAAGCAAGGCATTAAGTTCGGGATTCCTCTTTGTCATAGTGAAGAGCCCCTCAGCTATGCCCTTCCCTCCGAGGGGCGCCTGATGTGTGGCTAGAATTCGTGATTTTAAGCATTATATACCTCGCATTTTATGTGCT
>ML367429.1:33150-48361 GCA_005239505.1 Nicotiana paniculata | reverse complement strand
AAAATCCTATATTACTTGTCGACCACGTACACTTGCGTGTGCATTGGGAAATCGACCAACACCTGTGCCCTAAAGCACCATCTTCTTCCTCTTATACGGAACGAGACTCACTAATTTGCCTCTTCGAGGAAGATGAACCAACAATAATTTCCTGGGCCTGAGCCAAGGACATCTTCGGGATAGATAAAGCAGACACCCCACGAGCAGAGAAACCTATTAAAAAGGGAAAAAATTTAAACAACAAAAAAAAAGACTCGAGTAAGGAAAAAAGCAAGAACAAGAGCTTCACTTACCGCAGGGTCTTTACTTGCCAACCATACCTCCCAGTGAGGTACTTCCAAGATCTTTCTTCTGAAGGAGCAACAAACAAAAAAATTTCTACCCAATCACGAATACCGGAGACATTCTCAACAGTATTCATGATTGCTGAGAGAAGAAAAAATAGACATGGTGTTAATAAAAAATCTTAAGCCAAAACAAGAAAAAGCAAATGTAAGCTAAAGCATACTCACGTGCGTGATTCCACTTCCCAGGGAGGGGAAGATTTTCTTCAACCACTAAACCAACAGTGGGTACAACAACATACCGTAGGTACCAACTCTTATCCTTATCATCTCCAGGGGTTACCAACACTCTTTTGCTTCTAGCAGTTAGAGTAAAAACCCCTTCACAAAATAAAGTAGGAGAGTAGAGGTGAATAAGATGGTTGAAGGTAAAAGGAACCGAGGTTAAAGAATTCAAACTCCTAAGACATGCGACAACTCGCCACACAAGCGGGCCAACTTGTCCTAAGCAGCTATTGAAAAAATGGCAAAATTCAATTATAACTGGGTCGATGGGGGGTCTAAACCCTAAAAATGAAAGGATACGTATAAACAAAAGAATATCCCGTCTTGTAAGACGTTATTCTTTGATTACTATTCGGAATATAGACAGGAAAGTCAGACCTCCAAAATCACTCCCTACGAACAAGGGAAATCTGACCCTCAGTTATAAGGGTTGGATATCTTTCGACACTATCAAGAGAAGAAGATTGATCTACTAGAACTTGACTATCCCTAGAAAAAACAAACCCAGCAGGGATAATTTCATCGACTCCAGGTTCACGAAGGCGTTCACCTCTACCTCTAGACAAAGACCGAGAAGCCCTAAACCTCGGAGAAACTGGAGATCTAGTGGAAGAAGGAGGAACTATCTGAGAATAAGAGGAGACCCTCTAAGGAGTGGATCCTATACTTCCAATCTACCACCCCTCCGACTCCTAGTCGGAGCAGAAGATGGCGTTAAACTTTCAATATCTATTAGTCTTTGAGGTTGGTTTGAGGAAGACATGTTTACAAAGGTAAAGAAGAAAGTCTTTTACAAAATACAAAGTTAGAAAAGTGTTTCATGGAAGCAAAGAAAAGAAAACATGTATTTATACTTGAAGACAATCGTAACATGAAGAAAAAGGAAAATAATGATGAAAAGTCATAATTGAATATGTCACTTCGGGACTGGAACAACCGCAAAAAGCCCTAAAAAGTGTCGAATAAATGCAGAACCAATCCGAAAATGACACGTGGTATGAGCATTAAATGGAAGTGACAAACGACGCCTATGGTGCAGAGAAGGATACAATGATTCAAGGAAAAGCGGCGGCAAAATATTCCCCCCATAAATGAATATCCAATTACCAAATATTAATCGTTAAAATATATGTAAGTGGGGGGACTATCTATATTGGTAAAAAAGAGTTTCACACGTAAGCCAGCTTTTGAAAACTCAGCCAGTCACGTGGACACAGGAAAACGCGGCAGCTGGATGAGATTCTTGGAAGAGGTACGGTACAAAGAGGCACGGTTCAGTAAACTCACGAACTTATTAGTCACGGGTAACACAACTTGATCAAAATGGGAGAGAGGCACGGTCATAATGAATCTAGACAAAGTTACGGGCAGATTCAAGGACCCACAATTGATTACTCGAACGTTATGTAACCGAACCCCAATTATCGTTATCCTTTGTAACGCCTCATTAATGTCATAATTATGCATTAATGATTAACCATAGCAAGAGTCTTACGTTATAAGAATCTCCTATATAAGGGAGGGGAATACAACTTGTAAAGGCATCTGATTCTGGAATACAATTAACTTCGATTTTTTATATTTCTGCAATATTGTCTATTATTTATTTTTCTCCATTACCTTGATTATCAGTAACCCGTATTCATCTTAAAAATAAGTTTTAGTCAAAGGGTCTAATTCTTTGGTTAAATAGTTATTCCAGTCATCCGAGATCCTCCAGTCCCTACTTCAGTGCTATGCCAGAGAGTACACATCGCTCTCCGGCCATTCAGGGTTCCTCTTCAAGGCAGCAGGATATGATACCTTGAGGTTTTTATGAGTGTGGGGATCCAGGTCATATGAAGAGGCATTGTCCCAGGTTTCGGGGCAAAGCAGTGCAGCAGGGTTATCAGCATATGGGTCAAGCACCAGCCGTCAAGCCACCTAGAGGTGGAGGACAGGTCGGTAGGGGTCGTCCTAGAGGTGGAGGCCAGTTAGGGGGAGGTCAGCCAGCTCATGTTCATTCTGGCGGAGCTCAGTCTTCCGGTGCTCCAGCTAGATACTATGCTATTCCACCCAAATCAGATGCAGTGGCCTCAGATGCCGTTATTACAGGTATTATTTCAGTATGTGGTAGAGAGGAATCAATGTTATTTGATCCAGGATCCACCTATTCATATGTTTCAGCATTATTTGCTCATTTTCTGGATGTTCCTCGTGAGCTATATATGTTTCCAATCATGTGGGCGATTCTGTAGTGGTAGACCGAATCTATCGGTCTTGTGTGGTCACCTTCTATGGGTTTGAGACCCGAGCGGACCTTATATTGCTCGACATGGTTGATTTTGAGGTTATTCTAGGCATGGATTGGCTATCTCCCTATCATGTCGTGCTAGATTGCCATGCCAAGATAGTTACTTTAGCCATGCCCGAGTCATCCAGGCTGGAGTGGAGAGGTTCCTCAGTTAGTGCAGCCAGCCGGGTTATCTCATTCCTGAAGGCTCGACATATGGTCGAGAAGGGTTGTCTGGCCTATCTTGATTATGTGCGGGACACCACTGCCGAGTCTCCGACGATTGATTCAATGCCAGTGGTTCGAGAGTTTGCTGATGTATTTCCTTCAGACTTTCCAGGCATGCCTCCGGATCTTGATATTGATTTCTACATTGAATTAGCTCCAGGCACCCAGCCTATATATATTCCTCCGTACCGTATGGCTCCGAAAGAGTTGAAGGAGTTGAAGGAGAAATTTGAGGAGTTGTTGGCTAAGAGTTTCATCAGACCGAGCGTATTGCTGTGGGGTGCTCTAATTCTATTCGTCAAGAATAAGGATGGGTCCATGCGGATGTGTATTGATTACCGCCAGTTGAACAAGGTCACCATTAAGAACAAGTATCCTTTGTCGCGCATCGATGATTTGTTTGACTAATTTCAGGGTGCTCGGGTGTTTTCTAAGATTGATTTGAGATCGGGATATCATCAGTTAAAGATTCAGGCCTCAGATTTTCTGAAGACTGCTTTTCGTATGAGATATGGCCATTATGAGTTCTTGGTGATGTCTTTTGGTTTGACTAATGCCCCAACAACATTTATGGACTTGATGAACATGGTGTTCAGGCCGTATATTGATTCATTTGTCATTTTCTTCATTAATGACATTTGATTTACTCACGTAACCTGGGGGAGCACGAGCATCATTTGAGAGTTGTGCTCCAGACTTTGCGAGAATATAAGTTATATGCTAAGTTCTCCAAGTGTGAGTTCTGGTTGGATTCTGTTGCATTCTTGGGGCATGTGGTATCTGGAGAGGGTATCAAGGTTGATCCGGGGAAGATTGAGGCGGTTCAGAGTTGGCCACGTCCTACTTCAGCTACAGATATCAGGAGCTTTTTGAGCCTAGCAGGCTATTATTGTCGATTTGTAGAGAGGTTCTCTTCTATTGCAGCTCCATTGACTAGATTGACTCAGAAAAATGCCTCGTTCTGATGGTCTGACGAGTGTGAGGCGAGCTTTTAGAAGCTCAAGACATCACTGAACTCACCACCAGTTCTGGTATTGCCTTCCGGTTCGGGGATGCATATAGTGTATTGCGACGTTTCACGCATCGGTTTGGGATGTGTGTTGATGTAGAAAGGGAGAATTATTGCTTATGCTTCGCGCCAGCTGAAGTTTCATGAGAAGAATTACCCTGTGCCCGATTTAGAGTTGCGGCGATTGTTCATGCTTTTAAAATTTGGAGGCACTACTTGTATGAGGTGCCCTATGAGGTTTATACAGACCACCGCAGCTTGCAGCACTTGTTCAAGCAGAGGGATCTTAATTTGAGGCAGTGCAAATGGCTTGAGTTGTTGAAGGATTATGATATCACCATTATTTATCATCTGGGAAAGGCAAATGTGGTAGCAGATGCCTTGAGCAGGAAGGCAGAGAGTATGGGTAGCTTGGCTTACATTGCAGCAGAGGAGAGACCTCTAGCCTCGGACATTCAGTCCCTGGCTAATCGCCTGGTGAGGTTAGACCTTTAGGAGCCTCGCCGAGTTTTAGCACATGTGGTTGCTCAGTCTTTTCTATTGGGAGAGATTAAGGCTCGGTAGTTTGATGATCCGTACTTGGCAGAGCTACGGGAGACAGTGGTTCAGGGTGGTTCCAAGGAGGTTACTGTTGGCGAGGATGGTGTTCTGAGACTTCAGGGCCGTTTATGTGTTCCTAATGTCGATGGCTTGAGAGGGAGGATTCTAGAGGAGGCACACAGTTCTCGGTATTCTGTTCATCCTGGCGCTACGAAGATGTATCGTGATTTGAGGCAACATTACTGGTGGAGGCGGATGAAGAGGGACATTGTGGAGTATGTGGCTAGGTGTCTTAATTGCCAGCAAGTTAATTATGATCACCAGATTCCAGGAGGCCTACTTCAACAAATGCCCATTGCTGAGTGGAAGTGGGAACGCATCACTATGGACTTCGTGGTTGGGTTGCCTCAGACTTTGCGAAAAGTTGACGCGGTTTGGGTCATTGTGGATAGATTGACCAAATCGGCGCATTTCATTCCAGTGGCTACTACATATACTTCTGAGAGGTTGACCCAGATCTGCATTCGAGAGATAGTCCGTTTGCACGGTGTGCCGGTGTCCATTATATCATATTGAGATCCTCAGTTCACATCGCACTTCTAGAGAGAATTGGATAATGAGATGGGTACCCAGATAGATCTCAGCACAACATTTCACCCTCAGACTGATGGTCAGTCGAAGCATATAGTTCAGATATTAGAGGACATGCTCATGGCATGCGTGATTGACTTCGGAGGTCAGTGGGACCAGTTCTTGCCTTTGGCCGAGTTTGCATACAATAATAGATATCAGTACAACATCGAGATGGCTCCATTTGAGGCTTTGTATGGTCCACGATGTCGTTCTCTTAACTGGTGGTTTGAGCCTGGCGAGGCTAAGTTATATGGCGCCGACTTGGTGAAGGATGCGTTGGAGAAGGTGAAGCTGATTTAGGAGAGGCTCCGCACAGCACAGTCCAGACAAAAGAATTCCGCGGATCAGAGGGCGTGTGATGTAGCATTTATGGAGGGAGACAAGGTACTGTTGAAGGTTTCGTCGATGAAGGGTATTATAAGGATCGGGAAGAAAGGCAAGTTGAGCCTAAGGTTTATAGGTCCCTTCGAGGTGTTGAGGCGAGTTGGGGAGGTTGCTTACGAGCTAGCTTTAACTCCCAGGTTATCAGGAGTTCATCCGATATTTCACGTATCCATGCTCCGAAGGTACCACGCCGACTTCTCTCACGTGGTTGATTTCAGCACTATTCAGTTGGATGAGAGGTTGGGCTACGAGGAGGAGCCAATTGCCATTATTGACATGCAGGATCGCCAGTTTAGATCCAAGAGAGTTTCTGCCGTAAAGGTCTAGTGGAGGGGCCAACAAGTCGAGGAGGCGACCTGTGAGTCCGAGGAGGACATGCGGAGTAGATATCCGCACTTATTCAACACTTCAGGTATGATTCTAGACCCGTTCGAGGACGAACATTTGTTTAAGAGGTGGAGAATGTAACGACCCGACCGTTCATTTTGCATTATTGGAACCCTTCCCCTAAATGAAACTTCCCATAGCGTCTTATTGTGATTTATGACTTGCGGGGATGGGTGGTTCGGGATTCGAAAATGTGTAGAGTAATATAAGAACACTTGGTTCCTTAAGGTTGGCCTTTAAGGCCAATTTTGACTTCGGTCAATATTTTGAGTAAATAACCTCGGAATCAAGTTTTAACGGTTCCGGTAGCTTCGTATGATGATCTCGGACTTTGGCGTAGGTTCGGAATGGGTTTTGGATGATCCGGGAGCGTTTCGGCGCCCAATAGCGAAATAAGAGTTTCCTTAAGTTCATATTGTAGTTTGGGACGTGTTTTTGTGTTATCGATGTCCAAATGGAATTCTGATACCGGGAATAGTTCTGTTATGTCATTCACAACTTGCTTGCAAAATTTGGTGTCATACTGAGTAGTATAGGTCGATTCAGTGCATTGTTAGCAATCTAAGAACTTGAAGTTCTTAAGTTTGATCTTTAGGGATTTTGAGGTGTGATTTTGAGTTTTAGCGTTGTTATGAATGTTTCGAAGGCTCGAGCGAGTCTGTGTTATGATTTGGGACTTGTTGGTATACTTGAACGAGGGCTCGTGTGGGCCCAAGTGCCTCTCGGGCACCATACGAGGCTAAAAACCAGCTAAAGCAATTGCTGGTGCACCTGTTCTAGTGTGACCGCAGGTGCGGCTGCCCAGTCGCAGGTGCGGGATCGCTCCTGCGGTCTCAGCCTCGCAGGTGCGACCTCTAGATGGGCTTCCCTCTTCTCACAGATGCGGGCCCTTTCTCGTAGGTGCGGAGCCGCTTGTGCGGACTCAGTTCCGCAGGTGCGAGCCCAGACCCCTTGTCCCAGTTCCATAGGTGCGGGCCTTTACTCGCAGGTACGAGACCGCAGGTGCGGTCCTTGAGCCGCAGGTGCAGAACCTCTGTGGGTAGTGAGTTATTTAAAACACGAGATTTATTCATTTTACCCCATTTTCTTCCACCATTAGAGACCTTGAGAGCTTGGAAAAGAGCCCCACGACCTAGCTACTGAAGGGTAAGTGAATCCTACCCTAATGTTTGTTTAATGCATGGATTCCTAGTCAAATTAACTACCTAATTAGTGAAAATCAAGGATTTGGGTAGTAACATAGGGCTTTATGAAAATTTTAGGAATTACCCGTTAATTAGCCGTGAAATCACACAAAAACCACATATTAATGATCCTTAGGTTATGGATAATTGATTCCTTCAAACATTTTCGGAATCCGAGCATGTGGGCCTGGGGGTGTATTTTAGGATTTTTCAAAGTAAGGTGAAATAACTAAGTAAATAGGAGAATTCCATACTTTTGAGTATAAATTGATATATTTGTACAACATTTGGCTAGTTTCGGGTCCTTGGGTGTCGAGTTTGGAGTTTCGGGCGCGTTCTTGACCCGGGGAGTAGGTTTGATGCAAGGTGAGTCTCCTTTCTAACCTTGTAAGAGAGAATTTTCCCCCTAGGTGATTTAAATGACTATATGCTAATTTTGTGGGGGCTACGTACGTACGAAGTGACGAGAGTTCGTACGTCGCGGCTATTATTGTTATGTCCGAGTAGTTAGGCCTACACCATGCCTTGTGTTTTTCCTTGAAATGAACTATATTCTTGATGAATTAATTTTATATGCGGCTTGTTTCCCTGAGATCATGGAATTTGACAATTTTAAAGGAATTGTTCAATGAAGAGTAATTTATAAAGAATATTGTGTGGATTGTGTGTGCATGTGACCGCTTCGCAATTTACATTCCGCGAGCGGAGTGTTATTTCCCCCACTCACATGGGAGCGGGCCGTACGCCACGGCGAGATTGAAAGATACATTATGGTTCGGGTCGTTCGACCCTCGGCAGTTCACATATATGATTATTATGATGGCTCAGACTGGTTGTCCTTATCCCGTGTGCGCATGCTAAATTGTTAATGATTTTCATGGATAATGAGTGGGCAAATATTTAAAAATAAAAATGAAGTAGTAATTGCTTATTTACTTCCAGTATTTATTTGAATTACAGTTATGTTTAATGTTTACTGTTTTTGTCATCCTTGTATGCCTATTACTGATATCATATCTTGTTAAATTATTTTGTTGGACCTTAGTGAGTGTCAAGTCGACCTCTCGTCACTACTTCTTCGAGGTTAGGTGGGATACTCACTGGGTACATATTATTTATGTACTCATGCTACGCTTCTGTACTTAATTGTACAGGTCATGAGGCTGGTGCATCTGGTTATCAGACCGGAGCTCGATTCTGAGTATAGACTGGACCTGAATTCACAGTGAGCTACTTCTCCTGACGATCCTTGGCAGCACCATGGAGTTTCTTTTGTTATTCCCATCTTTTTCTTCCAGACAGTGGGACAGTTATATTATATCTTTTGTATATTCTGTTAGTATGCCCGTAGGACTTGTGACACTAGTTCCTGGCACACACGTGGTAGATATTATGTTTGCGGGTTTATCTATATATATATTGGCCCACACCTCCTTATGACTGTTTTTGGTTAAATTGGCTAATTATCTTTTTCAATTAATGTTTTGAACTTTAAAACTTGGGACGTGTTGGGATGTTTAAGCAAATATTGAAAAATCCGTAGTAATTTGAGTGTTGGCTTTCCTAACCCCGGTGTTGGGCGCCATCACGACCTGAGTTAATATTTTCGGTCGTGACAGCAGCGGTAGCAACTTAGGTGTGTTGTGAGCATAATTCGTCAGAATAGGACTGCGACCATTACGTACGGAGCGCGTCCGCAGTCCTATTGCCATATTAACGCCAGATATCATATATACCTTACACATATTTTCTTCTTTCTTACAAGGTGGAATTATGCCCGCTATGTAATTCTCTGGAATGATAAATATTCCCCATTTGTATGTTTATGGTACGCCTTGTGTGTTTCTGCCGTCGTTGTGCGCCCGGGACTGGGCCGGACAGGGACTTGAACTCAAGGTCTTAACGGGCGAAGTAAGTCACCCATCCACGAGATGCCCAGGCTCAACCAACGATGAGGCCAAGAACAAATCTGGTATCTAATCTAAAACCAGCATCAGAGTATGGAACAAAACGAGCCATTTTGCGGCGCGATTTCCAGTTCGTTGCCAGTCAAGTCGAGAGGACTTTCCAGGTCTAAGGAGAGTAGATAGCAAATACCTATCCAAAGACCCACAAGACGACACCCGAGTCTGGCAGATGTCAACTCGCCCAAATCCCTCAAGCACAGAGCGCTGAGATAAGCGACTTCACCAAGCTGATAACAACCACGAATAAGAGCCAGAGAAAGAAACATGACCACTCCCCTCTATCCGCCAACCAACCAGTCGCGGTAATAAGTGATTCCGTTTGTTTCTAACCTGTTATTCCTTTTTTATAAAAAAAATGGAGCAGAGATAGGGGTATCCTCCCAAATACGCGAACGAGGGACTACCAACATACAAATTTTAAGTTCCTTCTCCACGAAGATGCTCCGACCCCCTCAGAAAACGGCACATCAGGAAAACACCACACGTCATATCATACTGCAGACAATGGGCAAACGATTTAGAACAAGTTAACACCATAAATAAAAAGTCCCCATACACTGGAACTGGGCGGCCAGCCCGGAAAATGTGCAAACCTCTCCAGCACATGCGGAACATAAGTGCGGAAAAATCACCCGCATACTCGCCAAGTCGGTGCTACGCCAACTCAACCAACTAAATTCAACGAGTTATTTCCAAACCACGCCCAAATTAATCGAGATTTTGGATGGTTCGAAGCCTTGAGTAATGAGTTCATCGCCCGGCTCGTTGGCTACCTCTCCAGCCCGAGCAATGAAAGGACTAGATAGGCTGGAACTACTCCCAACGCATGCATAAACCATGCACAACATGTAATATTCTCCAACGAAAAAGCAAGCAACATGCGATATTCTTACATGAGTCCATTGATTTTACACATCACGCCAACACAGGAAATGTACTCGATCTCGCTCAAACTCATTACGGATTATATTCGACCTCGTTCGAATTCACACCCATGCGGCCCTGAACCATCGTCAATTGAAAGAAAAATTTGACCTTGATCGAATCAAAGTTTGACCTCGCTCGAATTAACAAGTCAAAGTTCAACCTCGTTCGAACTCACACTCTTGTGGCCCCGGGCCATCGCCAATTGAAAGAAAAATTCGACATCGCTCGAATTAAAAAGCTAAAATTCGACCTCGCTTGAATCAATGACAAGTCAAGTTCGACCTCACTCGAATTAACAAGCTAAAATTTGACCTTGCTCGAATCAATGGCAAGTCAAGTTCGACCTCGTTCGAATTAACAAGCTAAAATTCAACCTCGCTCGAATCAATGACAAGTCAAGTTCGACCTCGCTCAAATTAACAAACTAAAATTCGACCTAGCTCGAGTTAATTGCAAGTCAAAAGCAGACCTCGCTCGAATTGACAAACCAAAATTCAACCTCGCTCGAATTCTCAATCGAAAGTCAAGGATTCATCACGAGAAAATCCAAAGATCTTTTCAGAATAGTACAACGAAAGACAAACCGATTGTTTTATTAAAAAAACGAATAAATGGCGTCTTACAAAAGTCCAAAAGCGGCCCCCAACAAAAAGAGAACCAACAACAATGAAGAAAATAACAAAAATAAACTAAGTACAGAAAATCTAAGCATAAAGGCTTCACTCAACACTGTCCCCGTCCACGCCATCATCCTTCTTCCCTCTCGGTCCAGCGGCTCCACCTCCACCATCGTCCCCTCCATCAGCACTTTCATCATCAAACGTAAGCCCATCTTCGAATACTCACCGCCATCAACAAGCCCTTATATATATCTCATTGAACCTCAACATGGATCATATCTCGTATAAATAGCGAGGAACGGCATTAGAGGCAGGTGCTTGAGGAGGAGCCTAAACCAACAATTGCGCCTTTTCGGCCTCGAGATCCACAATTTGATCACCCAGGTTCAAAACATCTCTCTCAAACCCACCAATTCGTTCCTAGAGCCGCACCTCCCTCAGTGCAACCGTCTCCATCTCAGTTGCTCGCTCGTACCTGAGAATGTGGATAGTGTCTTCCAGTGTCGTTGCCCTCGCCAAAGCCGTCATCGGGCTCCCTCAGCCCTCTCCAACTCAGTCACTTTCCTTTCTAACTCATTCACCTTCTCCGGCCACTCTACACATAGGTCGGCGACTCTAATGGCACTTTGCTCAAGCTCAACTCGCAAGGCCACCACCTTCGCCTGAAGATCAACACATTCAGCCGCAACCCCTTTGCCCACCTCGAGCTCCTCTTCTTTGGCCCTAAGCAGCCCCTCGAGGTCAATGCATCTGCCAATGGACCGCATTAAATACTCATCTTTCCGCTCCAACTCCTCCCCAAGGGATTAATGACTATCACGCGCCCTTAGCAGCGCATGCATCTCGCGACACTTGTCGCGATACCAGCAGTACTTCATAGTCATTTTCTGAAAGATAGCAGCCCGCGTCTTCGCCCGACAAGCACTCTCGGTCTTCAAGATAAAAGTCAGAAGACGAAAAAGAGGAGTAAAAGGAAAGAGTCAGCAAAAGCGAAAGACACGAAACAAAGAAAACAGTAAATAACTCACCCTCAAAGCCATCCCAGCTACACCGCATGACAGACCAACATCGTTGATCCCCTGAAGAGACCTACTTTCGGCAGCGGAACACAAAAGGTCGAATTGGGGCACCAAGTCCACCATATCCTTCAACGAGTCATAATCCGATGGAATCTCGAGCACACTGGAAGGACCTTTCATTCTCACCTCGACCAAGGCAAACCCTTCCTCGAACATTCTCATGTCCTCGAGATCAATATTTGAATCGAATTTGTAATAGTCTACAACTACGCCCTTCAACCTATCATTGGCCGGAGAGGAGGCACGGTCCTGCTGAGATGTCGATGGACCGCTCAGAACAATCGCAGCGGCCTCTGAACTCTGCCCTCCTACCACAACAGTCTCCTCCACGCCCGAAATAGGCATTGTCTTCACACCCAAGGAAGATGTGGACCCTGTGCCCAAACCAGCATCACTGTCAGGTCCAAACACCGCCAACACGGGGTCGCCCCTCGAATCCCCTCAATCGAGGGCAACCCCCTCAGACATTATCCTCCGCCTCTTTGATAGGGCCTCTTTGCCATCGTCCTGAGATAGTTCGTCCACCAAATGAACTGCGGGAACCGGAGTATCCGCCAGAGGAGCAGCCTCCAAACGGCCAAGCTCGGGCGTAGACGCGATCTGCGAAGTAGAAAGAGCATGAACGCCCTCATTTGCATTCATTACTGGTACATGTCTGACTGAAGAATCCGGCTGACGGAAAACAGGAATGGGAGCCCTCGCTCTCGCTTCCCTCTGACCTGTCAATAAGAGAAATTTAACCAAAAGAGGATATATAAAGGAGGAAAATACAGAGTGAAGACCAAAGTGACTAAGGGAGAGACGAGATGACTCACCAGTGGAAGGTTTGCACCCAAACCTCTCATGGAACAGTGACATTTCACGAATCCCCACCGTATGGGGAAAAACCTGGCTCACCAACTCGCGGATATCGGCAACTAATGGAGGAGGTACCCTCTTGGATACAAAAAAAAAAAGGCGAACAGATCACCGGAGGGGAGCAATAGACAACCATTTTCTGAAGAAAAAAAAAGAGAGAGAAAGAAAGAAAAAATTACGGGCGAAATTCCACACCTCAGGAAACCCGCCAGGGCTCGACACCATATGCTCCGTCCTCACACACAAGAAGTTCTCCCAAAAGCAGCGATTGGTCTTATCGTCCATCTTCACCACCAAGCCCTTGTTTCCTCGATGATGAAGATATATCATCGTGCCCCTATGAAAATTTGGAACGAAGAGATTAAGCAAGTGATGGAGAGAAATACCACGACCAGCCAGCTCCGCGTACTTGATGAGCATGAGGAAGAGTTTGTATATGTACAGAGAGAGCTGAAGTCGGACACACCTCATAGTAGCGGCAAAAGTCCACCGCCAAGGAAGGGAAGGGGAAGTGTGTATACGATGGCGAATGGGTACGCATAAATGCTCAATATTCCGGGCGGTGTATATGCACAATGTCACAACCCGCTGGAACAAGTTTAATATATTCAGGGATCCTCCATTTGTCCTTAAGTGCAGTAAGCGCGATAGCATCCATTTCAAAAATGACGGGTTCGAACTCGTCCTCGGGAGGGTTCTTAAAATTGGTCATGGCCTTCCTCGGGCGAAAGACTATCTCGTCCACGATGGGAAAGTTCTCATCTTCCCCCACGATTTCCCCTTCTTCATGAAAGGGTATATCAGTTTTCGGCGCGAGGGCACCAGCAGCTCTGTCTAGGTTGGAGGATGCACTAGTCATCTCTTCTTTGGTTGCGTGGATCGGGAATGATAAAGAAAAGAGGGTAGCAGCCACAAGAAATTTTAACAGAAAGGGAAATGTGAAAGGCTGGAGGAGAAGACGAAAAATTTTGGGATTTTCTGAACGATTGGGAAGAACAACACCCAAATGAAAAATTCTCCCCTATTTATAAGGATACAGGCACCCTGAGCGGGAAAACCAAACGCCGCCATATTATTTCAAAATGGAAGAGGCACAGAAAATGGCGCAACGTATAGGGAACGTGCGCCATAATGACGCATGATGAATCAATGACATTTTATACTGACGTAATGGTCTGGTACGGCTCTCGAAGCGTCACATCGTCATCTTGCCATGAAGTATTCGCCCATCTATCAAGGTGCTCAGATTTATCAACTCTTAAGCTGGCAAGGTCCGCCCATCGAGCTCGCCCAAAGTCGACCTCGACAGACGGAGGGACTAACTGTATAAGTCAAAAATCTAACCAAAAGAAGTTCACATAAGAAGGTACGACCACAGGCCGAGAGAGACGAAGTCGTGCTTATGAGGCAATATGATGGCAAATGGTTCGGCTATGGTTGATGTCAAACACCCAGAAGGCCTACACGGTGGACCAGACACTTAGGTGTCTCAGAGGTCAGTCTGAAGGACGATCGAAGGACTGAGGCATTACACTTAAGGACCGCTGAGTAAATGGGAATATCTAGTATAAATGCTAGGGAACATAAGGAAGAAATGGGCTGGTTCGAGAACACACACATCTTCATACACAAAAATCTTAGGATGTGAGAGCCTGCTTTAGGTAAAGGAAATCGCTCAAAGCCTCGGCACTAGCGTATAAACAACTTTGTTGCATAAACGAAGATCTATCTCATCAATGGATTTGTGAACCTTTTCATTCCTTTATCTTGCATTATTATTCAACGTTAATCAAAACACTACTTCTTTCTATATCATGGACCTCAATCGAGGATTGTAATCGATTCTTAGTTCCAACCATTTCAACTTTTTCTCGTTTATACTCTTAGATCTAGAATTAATTATCTTTGGTTAGGATTTATCCTTCTCCTAATCATTTGATTTAGTTCGAAAAAAAGACTTAAAAAATCATTTTGGTCAAACACTATTGATCACGCTCAACTATGTCTTGTAGAAGACTAAGCGGGCGTTGCAAATATAATCCGGGGTATTACGCCCAGAGTCGATCCCACAGGGAATTTACTTATCAATTGAGTCTATAAAATACTAAATTGTTACTTAATTACTTTTCTCAAGACTTTTGAATATCAATTGGTGATGTTTACTAAATCTAATAACAAAATAATAAATTAACAATTAACTAACAATATAATGTAAACGATGATAATAAAGAGTCTAAGGTTATGGTTTCCCCCGTTGGTGAATTCTTCCTTGGATATGTCTTATAGTTTAATTGGCTATCTCTGTCAATCATGAACGCTCTAACTATCATAAATCCCTCTCAAGTAATTATGATAATTTACTAAACGCACTCTCTCAAGTTACGCTAGCTAGATCGCTATACAGTTCACTTTAGAATGCACCCGAGGTATCGTTGTCTCTAATCTAACCTTTAAACCCTCGGTTATGACTGTCATCTATACTCCGGGAGTGGTGGGTTGTTCAAGAAACTACCTAAATATGCACTCTCTCTCAAGTAGATACATAATAAATAGG